>JAOPTO010000298.1:17138-29921 GCA_033822845.1 Tetrapedia diversipes | reverse complement strand
ATTTCTTATAAGGTAGTAGCTTCTTCTTTATGCACGTTCTTTCGAACACTTCCTTGAGAATTTTAAGAGCGATTAAAGGAAATCGTATTTTCTTCCTACAGGAATATGCATTTTACAATAATTTACCGTGGTGCACGCTCTTGATTCCCTTTAATTCTCTACAAAGTGGATGGAAATCTTCAACATAACCCTCGTTCAACGCTGCTAATCTCGATCTAATCCAGCCTTAATCGGGATTCTCGTATAATTCTTTTAAAAAATGGTAACGTTGTGGGGGTGAAACAAATGCTTTGTACGATGTACCATGTAACATAGGCAGAGAGTAATTGCGTCGTCCTCTTCTGCTTCTTTCTTTCATAAAGAGAAACACAAGCAGAAGATTTCTATTAAATTAAATCAAATAGTTAATTGTACCAAATGTTTTTCTTAATGGTTACTTGAACATTGTCTACTTACTCACTTTACTTACAGTTATTGCTTAGTAATACTTTCTTGTTCGTCATCTTTATTCACTGTTATTGCATACCGAATTAAAGAAGCTGTAATGCACCTGTCGTCGTTGAATTAATTCTTCGTGACCAGACGATCCTGTGTGACTGACGTCCGCAATGAATACCAATTCTAATACCAATTGTTGGCGCGAATTGTGAGCTCGATTGCGCCTTGTCGCCGGCCAAATTAATTTTAGGCGACTGATTGAATTCGATGGTGTTACGTGTGTTGCGGCTGTTAATTGCACCGAAAGTGTCCGTTGCAATTGTTTTGATGCACCGAATGATGTGCTACAAAGCGTCCGAATGTTGACGCGTAGATGTATACGAACGAGATCTATTTCGTAGATATGGATTGCGATTTCGATGGTTTGTACTTTCATAAGACGACGTAGACTGTATTTTTACTATTCGCGACGCCGAAATGACTCGGTTTTATATGGAGGAGTTCGACTGGTCACTCCTCCATACCTCAACACGATACGCTAATTGGTTAAAGTCAAAAAGTCAAGACTCCAATCAGCGTATGCCCTGAGTGCCACCAACCCCCGTTCTTGTGCCCTTAGCACGCGTTTCGAGAACGAGGGTGGGGTGAGCCACTCGGAACGGGAAGGTTTCCCGAATTTTGGCAACGAAGGGGAAATTTCCTCCGGGCCCATGTACCTCTCGCACGTGGGTACCGGCTGGGCGCCAGGTCTATTGAAAGTTCCTTATTTACGACACGGGCTTGGCTATTGAGGAGACACGGTTGACTCGAAATTAAGACTGTTGTCCCTCTGTGGATGTTAAGAGGGTTTGAAATTAAGCAGAAATAGGCTACGGTTTCTTCGTCCTCAAAAATAGCATTACCGGCACGCTCATGTCGTAAATATGCCAAGGAGAACTTCCCGTTGTTGTTCCGTAGGACGGAACACCAATCCTAAAAATACAATAGATATTTATAATAAATATTTAATATGAATAGAAAATGAAAAGTAGCGTTCACATTGAATCGAAGATGTTAGGAAGGAAATAAGGTTTAACACTGTAACTACCAAGACCGGTCAAAATGACTAATTCGTAATTTTTCATGGAAACTTTGTAAATTATCGCGATATCTACACCTTTGGAAATTTACTGTAATCTTGACTACAATCATTACGAGTTGCTTCCCTTGTATTAGGTGTTTTTTAAATATAATTTTCAATTGGATTTGTTCGTCACAAATAACTATACCCTAACCCGTCGGTAGGTTTAGTTTTAATGGGCATCGCTTCAGATCTCTTCCAATCTGTTATTTATAAAGAACGTATTGAAGTCGGACAATAAAAGTTTGCTAATTTCGCAGAATACCTTTTCGTGTCACGTAAGAAAGATCGAAGTTCGATTAAATTTGCGATTATACAGGGAAACGCATTCGATAAATTTGCACTAATCGTAAAATTAAAGCAGGCGAGCTATAGGAAAGTAGGGAGGATCAAGAGGAAAGTAAGTACGAAACAAAGATCACAAAAAGAGATAAGTTGAAGCCAGTTGAAACGGCACGAATATGTTTTACAAAGTTCGCGGATTTAAAGCACGAATTTCAAGCAAAACAGGCTGGAAGATGGTAAAATAGGACGGTTATCGCATGGAATATCGACGAATTGGTTTTCAGTCGTTAGCTTCCAATGCAGAATTTGTTCAACATACTCTTTGATCGCTCAGCCATTTTCGTATGAAAGCCTTTCTGTCGGCTCTTCTTTTTGTGAAACGCTTTCCGTACGAGTAACCATAAATACCTCAGATTACATTCTGTCCCATTGATGTAATGACAAGCAGATGAGTAGCGAACCATTGCAGAAACAAAATGGGAGCTTTTAAAGAAACAGTTAGCTTTTGTTCGAAACATTTGGATCCGTATCTGTATGATAATTTCAGATATATTACGATATAGGTGTAGGTGTGACTGAAAAAAAAGCGTTCAATAATATTTAATAACAATAGAGTTAAAACTGTGGGTAGAATGGAATGAACAACGTCTCTTGTTTATCTTGTAGTTTAACATAGAACAATATATATTTAATCTGGAGATATATTTGATCTACAATCAGTTTCTCTCACTCTCTTTCTCTCTTATCTTACTTGCTCTCTTGTCTTAATCTCTATGATCTGCTCTCTCTCTCTCTCTCTCTCTCTCTCTATCATGTGCTCTGTTCAACTCGCTCTCCTGATTCTCTCATTTCAACTGACTCATTTTGACTCCGGACACTTCTCATACAGGACGTTCGGTTGAATCTAGGCAAAAATTGAAGGAGTAACTCTATGTAATATTCTAAGACGAAAATTAAGAGTAACGATTTTGCGTTTGCTGCTTTGTTTATGAATTATAATTAGTTAAAAAAATTGCTCAGAGCGGTCCATTTGACGCCTGAGAGCAGGCAACCAAGACAACTCGGTAGGTAACGTTGCTGGATGCACAGTGATGCTCAAGCGTCGAACGGTCCGGATTAAACGATATCTTTAACTAGTTATAACTCGCAAACAAAGCCTCAAACGCAAAATCGTTACTCTTGATTTTCGTCTTAGAATGTCTGAGGGAGTTACTCTTTCAATTTAAGCCCAGGGCTGTCCATACACCCTGTACATTGATAGCGTTTGGCAGGCGAACCATCACTACTAGTCTATCATTCAACACAATTGTATCGTTTTTAGTTTCGCAATAGCCGTACTACTAGTCTATCACACATCAAGATCATTTTTAGTAACGACGATACAACACACAACCATTTCATTTTGAAGTTACCTTCAATGTAGCAAGAATAAAGAATAAAAATCAATCATTTCCGGCACCAACCTGAAATATTCGAGTGTCTAAGTTACCGCTCGAAAGTGCACATTTTAATTTTTTTAAAAATTATTAAATTCATTGTACACGCTGTACAAATATAATTAAAGATAGAAGTTTTAATACTTCCAAACACGAACTCGAGATATCATTGATCTAAAATTCTTCTTGAGAAGAGAACGCTTAGGAAACGAAATTTTCTAGGAAAGTAAAAGATGCAAATGTTTATCACACAAGTTACATGACTACCTTTTGATTCAATTCAAGTAGTACTAGCAGGAGAGAAAAACGATAAATGGAAAAGCGGTTCTTAGCGACAAGATTTAAATCGTATTAAATTCCTGAGAGGGACATTGAACATTTGCGTCAATCTCTATAAACAAGTGACGGTCGTAGCGAAGTAAGGCAACTTACTTTAATAGAATGTAATGTTCAAAATGGCCATGGTTTTGTCCGTAAACAGTGCAAGTTGGCAACGGTCAACGGTGACAGAAATAGGGTTTTGCGTTCTTTAGCATTCTGATGTCTCACTTAACGGTCACTGTAATTTGTTGAAATACAGTTATACTGTACTTTTATCTTTTTCTCCGTCCTTTATTTCTAATTTGAAAAATGTCAAGTTCTATTAGTTACGAAACTTAGTTTGGTTTGATAAAATGTTTTACTTCAGAACTGTGTTATCATTTATTTCAAACGGAGTTTGCTCTTTTTCTTTTGATTTTCAGATTCCGTTGAACTGACACAATTCGATTATTTTGTAGGATTTCAAATCCAATACTATTGTAGATGTGCTGATTCTTTTTTTTAATTTATAACATATTAGCATTAAATGAAACTTTTCAGTATGGTTTAGAAATAAATACATATTTAGCAGCATATACAAGATTTTGAATAAACCTTCATTTTCCTAATTCTATCAAGAAACATTTATTCTTTCACTTTTGGTCTTTACGTTAGATTTACTTCCTATTTTTGACCTAAATCATTTAACTACTCTAAAACTTGTTTTGCTCTGGTTGTTTTAAAAAACCTGTAAGGCATCTCAGTAAGCTCATTATATCTGTTATGTAGATCATAGAAGCTTTGCTATTTATCAATTAAAAAGGGTATTTAATGTCTTCAATAAAAGCTGGAGACTATTACTCCATACGTGCTGCGATACAAACTTTGGTCGTTATAATTGGAACGGAACAAATGTAGCTCTCGGAAACGATTTGACAAAGTTGGAGCAACGCCAATACCATTGTCGCCTACATTACTATCGTATGGCGTTAAAAACGGTTAGTCGTAATGAAGACATATCGACGGCAGTTTACCTAATTACATCAACTTTGGTCGACGAAATCGTTGTGTTCAAGTCACCTGCTTCTGAATTATACGTCGTCATTGTTTTCCTGGGTGCGTGTAGGTGTGTACTTAAAGCGTCGACTAATAGGTGTTAAATTATGTGCTTCCTTGATATATGAGCTTACGGACATTTTGTAATATGACAGAATGAAAGAATATTGTAGGATTGGTTAATTCATCATGTTGTCTGCTATATATTAATTCGTGTACCAATGTTGGGTATTAATTGATTCAAATTTTTACGATTAAAAAAAACAATTAAAAAGATTGATGAATGAAATTACGTAATCATAATGAACTTAACGTATGTGGTAGCCGTACTAATTTTTGAAATACACCTCTATTCCTTGTTCTAAAAATTAATTCTCTAATAACACGATGTCATTTGATACGACTCTTTTTTAAAACGTATTTTGTGAGGTTTAAGCATAATGAAAAATACGTAACTTTGTTAATATAAATGTATAAGTGTAAAATGGATATAAAATTTGTCAGATTTTGTTCTACACCATTAAAGTATCATAGTAAAAAGATCTTTAACACAATATGACGACGTTCCAGAACCGTATCAAAAAGTTTAAGTAAGTCGCAAATACGTATGATTTTTAATTTGTATTTGACATTGCACGTATGTATTTCCCTCGGTGAAATTTAACAGCATCTCGTAATTTTGTGCTTCAGTCACAAGGCTTTAACGATTGCAAACAAATTGTTTTTTACAATTTTGGACTAACAACTGTAAATGTCTGCAAACATTTCTAATTATGCCTGCACGTTTAACTATATATCGTTAAAGTTGGCTGAAGTGAAGCACAAATTTTAATGCTACATACATGCTGCTCAACTACGGAACGGTACGAAGAACGACATTGCTTTTAAGAGAATCACGAAAAGATTTTGCTACATCAATGAAACATACTATAAGGATTATCTTTATTAAACCACTTGTGGATATCGATTCAGAGGTACGAGAAGTAAAGAAGTATTTTTAATACTAATAATAACTTTATTATACAGGGTGTTCGGACGAGGTTGGGCCAAAATTGAAGGAGTAACCCTATGAGGCATTTTAAGAAGCAAATCAAGAGTAACGATTTTGCGTTTAAGGCTTTGTTTATGAGTTAGAATTAGTTAAAAAAATCGCTTACAAGGGAACACCGCGAAGTGTCATTCACGGATTTGAATGAAACTTTGTGGGATTATAGAGTCATCCAAGACAAGAATAACGGTATGCTTCCCAATCGCCCTTTAAGGGTGTGAAAACTAACCTCAAAGTCAAATCGACACTTTTACTTTTTCGCGTATATCTCTTAAAGTACTAGAAATACAGAAAAATGTTTTAGATAAAAATTTAATGGTATAATGAACGCTATAATGTTATCTTAAGAGAATTTTTTGAAAAATCTTCCTTGTTGAAAAACAAAATTTTTCTTGCATTAATTTAAACAATTTTTACATTTTCATAATAACTAAAAATATTACGTATTTTATTCTAAATTCAACTATGTATATTATTTTTACTATACAACACCGACTTATCTAAATATATGACGTAACGTACACCTTACGCGCGATTTCGGCCCAACAGCACACAGTAAGTTACATACTCGGATTTCCTTTTTTTGTTAAAGGTCGTAATATATGACGATTATGAGTGTGATATCGTAAAAATAGCAAAATATAAAATATTATATGAAGATTGATGGCATATCACATACATTGCGCTATATTGCATATATACATATATGAACATTTGTTTCATATTTATTTAGCATTTTATTCTATTTTCAATACAAATATACATGTATTTCACTTGTCACAGCTTTCACAAAGGTGATGTTCATCAAAAAAATGTTCTGTAAATAGGTAGTAAATAGGTACAGGATATGAGGTCTTTATGTCGCAGGATAACATTTCTTCTTTCGTTCTGTCGGGTTACCACCGTTTAAGTAATTCGTCTTTCCTAGACACGAAATTCCTGTTCCATAATACATCAAAGTAAGCAGGCATGTTCCTATTAACCGGTCGGACGATTGCCAATTCGGTTATAAGGCTCTTTGCGCGAATGCATGAGAACGTTTAAAAGTTGAAAGCAAACTGGTTTCGTAAGCGGGGCAAAATGATTCGTGCGAAGCAACGTTGAGCAAGATCAATAGAGTTATTTACCTGATTCAACTGTACACTATTGACTACGTACCCATCCGACTTTATTTGCAGCTCAAATAAAACCAGGCTGGCCGAAAGTAAATGCGAATCTGTATCGCTGCCCGAACGTCAAAGGATTTATCATTTTTGAAACGGACTTGTGTTGCCGGTCGAACGAAATTTTTATACAAGCCCTTTTCCAACGTCTTCTTTGTTCAGGAAAATTGCGTGATTTGATCGTGACGATGACGACGGAACAGCGAGAAAAGTTTTAGGTCATTTTAAAGGAATGAAAAGCAATAAAAAAAACGAATAATTTTATTCTGCAATAAATAATTTTTTTTCCAGTTTCAAGCCACATATCTGTCATAAGTAGGGCATAGATAAGTCGCTATATTTAGGCGCGTCTTGCACGAATGTTTTGTTACTGGTGCAGTCAAGATTTCTGAAACTTTCTTAATTAAACGGCTACTTTGATGCACGATTGTGTAATGTATAAAACCGGAATCCTTAGACGTGGCCGTTGTTTGATTATAAAGGTCGGCGATTTTCCTCTTGACGCAAATAAATAGACACTCAAGGCTTCGGTCAGTAACTTTATAAATACCATTTTCATCTTCTTTCCCCACCCGTCTTTTCAATACTGTATCTCTCTTTCTGCTACCTGTTGTACAAATGCTTGGAAACATCGACTTCTTTCGTTATCTGATCATCGCTCTAGGAGACAAGTATCGAGTTCCTTCTAATTTAGTTGACAGCGTTTCCTTGAAACAGAGATGCACGAGTATTGTTCAGTGCATTTGTTAGCAATTCTTTCTCTATAATCGTTCTTTTCATCGACCGGCTTCAGTTAACCCGTACTCATTACAGCCACAAAGAAAAATGTACGTAACATAACATAAGCAATGGACATGAACCTTAACTAAAAGCATTAGAAATGTAATTACGTCAAACTCGACAGCTCGAAGAGCACAATTTTATGTTATAAAACCCATCCTGTATATTCAAGCATCATACATACCCAATATGTCAGGCATCGCTTGTCTTTATCGGACTTTGTAACATCGTAGATAAAAGCAAAGTAGTCGCAAATGTTTGATGGTTACCTGGGTCGGGTTTTGTTAAAAACAGTTTCAATTTTCAACCGCGTGACGCGAGGAAATCGAATAGTTGTTTCCTCATCTGGGGAATTTTAAAAACTCATCACTGAAACCTCATTTGAACATGTTTATTCACAATTTGACTATAATAGATTATTATTATTATTACATGATATTCCACAGCACTTCAAAACAAACATCCCGTTTTGTCTTTACATGAACAACACTGATAACTAGCGATGGCTAGTTAGTTCTCCTGTAATCTATGAGGTAGAACTCTATTTATTGATTAGCATAGAATTCAAATTTTGGTTGTACTCTTATTTTTAATTAATTAATTAATTTATATCCTTTAACACTTTGATCTTAAAATTTTGTCCGCTATTGTACGTAATTCGGTCCCACAAAATTTCCAGTATCGTTTCTATCGCTGTTTTGATTCAATAGTGTGCCTCTGTTTAAAAAAATTTTATGACATTACCGAACCGACCATGACCACCAAAACAGTACAATAGAGGTCAAAAGTTTAAGACCAAAGGGTGAACGAAACTAAATTAATTAATTTATAAAAAATAGCATGATAAACGAAATTTGTATTCTATGCTAATCAGTAACTTCTATTCTATTATAATAACAATTAAAGATATTACACAAACAATATTTCCAAATTATAAAACTATGTTCTACATCGCCCACTCGTCTTAAACTTTTGTCCGCTACTGTATGTCTAGAGAATTTCAGAAATAATGAAATGATTTAAGCGTTATTGCCTTCTCAACGTGCACGCACATGTTAGCGTATAGTTATTGCTTGTGACGAATTGACAGGCAACCAATCACATAACCAAATTAAGACAATTTAATTGATGTGAATGGGGCTTATGCAAGATTTACGTTAAACGGACTTTCTATAAAGAGTAACAACATCGTTCTGGGACTTCCATTCGCTCAGCGAATGAGGGAATAAATTCGAAGTGGAATTCGAACGTGACTTGAAGCCGAGAGGAGCAAATCACGCGCGGTGTAAAACGGAGGCGTCCATTAAAGATGCTGAGAAAATAGCTTGCGGAGAACAAGGCGAACGGGATAACGTGTGGCGAAGAAAGAGGAGAAGTCTGATCTCCGTCTTTCTCGTTGTGTTTTGTTGTTTCGACGCAATCTTCGTACTTTCGTGGGCCACGCGTTCGAGCTTCGCCTAATCTTTCCTACCTTTCAAGCAACGATTTATTTATTACGTTGCAGACAGCGATTCCTGTAAACTAATACCTCGAAATTTTCCTTAGTTGCAACAAGGTTGAACGTCCTTACGAAAAAGAGCTGCGTTTTCTTTTGGTCAAACGCCACTTACCGCTAAACAACCTCTATACGTACAATATATCTGGTTCTCCGATGAAGTTGACCTTGAAAGTTGATGGAATATAAAGCTAACAGGGCAGTGGTAATTCCAATAATACGATACACAATTATATTTAATACATAAACATGGTGGTGAACCACATAAGGGTAATAAAAGACACGGTAATTAAAGATAATAGTAACAAAAGAAATTAGAACACGAGTTGATTACATACAATCTATGAAAAGAATATAACACGGCAGTTCTAATATCACAGGGCCATTATAGATACCGCAATTATATACTCATTGATTGATTTTGAATAAAAGTTCAAAGAGAAAGTTGCAAAAGTGACACCATCAACTGCTCTTTAAAACTTCCTTCTTCGTTATTAATTACTTTAAATAATCCCTCTTACAATAAATGCAAGGTAATATTCTTTCTTATTACTAAACTCGATAAACAATGACTGTCTGGACAATCAATAACATTGAAAATAATTTTAAATAAAAACACTGCATCTGCAGTGATCTGAATGAATTAAAAAATTCTCGACATTCTCGAGAATAATAAACTTTCCAGTTCTCGTCTCGATCTCGTATAAAATAATCGTCTCGTCTATTACCGACTCGAATTTTTCGAGGCTTCGCTCGCCTCTATTTAACACTATCAGCGCGCATCAAGAAGTGACAGTATCGATTTTTCCGCGTGATTCTTATTCATTACTGTGTCCTATCTCTCGTAAATTATCCTATCAAAAGTAATTTCCTTCAAGTATCGAGTAGTCGAGAAATTTCCGCGTTAGAATGCGATTGAAAATTCCGGCAACTGTTTCCGTTGACGGAAACTGGTAACAGAAATTGAATTATAACGTGCTAGAAGAAGACGTGTTCAATTCTGATGAACACAGTTTATGTTAAGGTGACTATGAATTTTCGTATCGAATTTCTGAGAAATTCATCATTTTGGTTGTCGTGGAAAAGAGAAGGAAAAGGAGTGGTGTTTCGTCCAGGGCCTGCTAGAGGGACTTCGTCAGTAAGGTTTACCTAGCAGGCCCCTGCCTTAGACATAGGGTTAGGAAGGGAAAGGTCTGAACTTGTATATATAATAACCGTGGCCTGGCTCGAGCACTTGCGAGAAAGGTGGTGCTATTATCCCTCCTAGTGGCGAGGGCCGGAAGATCGCCACAATCATGGAAATTTTGTTACAGAAATTTTAAAACATTCCTTCTAAGAGAAAGTATTTGATGATTTAAAAGAGGATGTGACAGTGTTTGCGTGAAAAGTACTTTTATCCGATATTGATTCTGAAGAACAATACATTTTTAAGTGTGATAATATCACTTTGTTCATAATCTGATTGAGAAAATTTAGAAAAATAAATTTCCCAGTCTACGAAGAGCCTGGAGAGGGAGAGTGGAATCACTAAAGGATTTCGATTAGGTCAACGCTGAGCTGTATTTCTTTTGATGTTCCTGTCCGGAACACCGTTTATTTATATACGGAATTAGAAATAGAGAAAGTATTTATCTAATTTGGTCTTCTTCCGAAGAAAAGAGCCTGGCTTTGTGGTCGCCCAGAGGTCTGGCTGGTCAAGTCAGGTACTTTACCTGTGAACAATTATGGACTGCATTAATTTTAACGTTTATATCTATTATGTCAAAGTCCGAGTCATTAACTTATTACACGGCGATAAGCCGTGTCGCGATGACTTCTTATGTTGGTAATTATGTAATTCTGTTAAGAGATTAAGTGTGAGCATTGCAATACTTCAACACATATAGATCCGACGTGTTTGTGTGTTTAGATCACGTCTCGGTAAATACCGAGGATCTACCCTCTTCTGTGTGTATTCGACTCGCCTAGGAAATCTACGATTTTGTCGTAATATACACAACGTCTTCTTTCGTTCGTTCCCCTTGCGTGTGTGTTGTAAGGACACGCAATGCGTAGTCCCATGGTGGCTAGGTGCATGGACCTGCAGAAACTGCAGAGTGCCTCCAGTGTAGCAATCACATAGCGGTTGGGATCGCTCTGCGTTGTTTCTACATTATCGGTGTATGCACCGCTGGGCCTAGCACCACTGCAACAGGCGTAGCTAAATTGCATCATAGCCATTGCAGTTTTAAAGGGACGACCGTTGCTCAATCGTGTACAGATTGAGCGTATTCTATAACTTTTTCAAGATCCCCATGCGTGAATGGGCGTTCCCGAATTCCCATGATGCACGGGAATAGGAACTAGTATCCTCCCCTAGAATACACCTGCTGTTGGTGGGCAGGTTTTAAAGATAGACGTACCCTATCCTGTACAGCGTGTATCCCTTTAAATGCTTCACGAATAAGAACAGCAGGGATACACGGGACAGTAATAGGTGATTATTACCATCATCGACGAGCTCCGAAATTCGGGGATCGTCGGCTGTTCTTTCCTCTTTCTTCAGAGGAATGTAGGTGTTATTTTGTCGGTGAACCATAAGAAACTTATGTGTGTCTACCGACGCCACGGAGCTGCGGGATGCGGAATGCATGAATCTAGAATTAAAGAATGCCACGTCCAATTCTAGATTCTCCCGTACTGTGTGGTAGATACCCGAAAGTACGAAAAATCGTAATAAATTCCACGTACCGTTCGACAGTAAAACTTCACTCCGTGACGCGTTCCGTTTTGTCTTCTAGAAGCTGAGGTATGACCAACCTCTCTCGCAAGACCATTCCACTCGGAATCTTTAAACAGAACCTATCTTCTTCGGCGTGCACCCGATCTTAAATATCTCGCGGAAGAAGTGTTTCTTTCCCTTTCACTCGCATACAGAAATGCCCTTTCTCGAAACGTTATTCGCAATTTCGAATTTGTCGAGCAGCGGGCGTTAGAGACTCGTTAAACATCTTTTTTGCCCTTGCGACTCGATGTTCTCGAACAACAATAGCCAAGGCCAAGACGATATTTACTGAATCCGCCGTTAAACGTCACCCGATTATCGTTGCGTTTAATCATGAACAAATCAGAGGTCGCGAATTCAGGGGCGTCGCTATGCGCGATATCGCCCGAACCTTCTTTTGAAATGCACCTTTTTAAACACACTTCCAGTTTCAACACTAGCCTGTATCGTTTTCGCCATCTTTAAATATTGTAGTACAATTTTCAGTTGAGTCTCTTCAAAAACGAGAATGATAGCAATGTATGCCAAACTCTTTTTATAAACAAGAGTGTCAAGAAGCCCTATATAACCCGAAAACATATAGTCATTTTACGTGGTAAGGAGGTTCACGTTTAGCGTTACTTTACATTGGAATTGCAATCTATACAAATGTCTTAGAATTTGAATACATAAGTATTACGAAGCAAAAATTAACCGAAAAACCGGCTTCCTCATAACATATTTTCTGAAGAGATATTTCCAAGAACCCAAGCTACATCTGACAGTTTAGAAAGTAAGAAAACATTAAGATACAGAAGAAAAGGGGTCGTAGGAATTTCGATCACTGCGTATGCCAGTCTCATGACAAAGCTAGTAAAGTTGGGCTAGAGTTGCACGTTCCTCGTGTCATATAGTAAAG
>JAOPTO010000298.1:0-16550 GCA_033822845.1 Tetrapedia diversipes | reverse complement strand
CCCATTTACCTGTGATTGATATTGCACAGGATTATCGGTAGGAAAAGAGGATGCTACACTACTTACGCGACAGTTTTGTTTCCCCAAATGTGTAGTGTTATAAAATAACGTAAAAAGTTTTCGTTTATAGAAGAACGAAGTATAACGCTTTTTTCAAACCACACCTGTATCGCCACATGTCCGCAGCCGAAGCGTAGCGGTTGAAAAAAAAACAAAACAAGATAGCTGATGTACAATCGCATATTACAATTCGCTACTCTCTTCTTACAATAAGAGACACCTAGCTTAAAAAGTCCGATGTCACGCTTTATCTTAGGTATATGAAGGCTAAACTAACATGTAGGAATGCGATTGGGTGAATCCGATTCTGGGAAAGTGTTTGAGTGGTTGAATTGAGCGATAACCGTGTGAACGTCAAATATTTGGACTAAAGTGTTTCTGAGGTGCGAAAGACTAGTACTTGAGACAACGTCGCGATTCAGGAATTTCTAATGAACGTGATTGAATGCATCGAGTGAGAAAGGTTTACAATTACAAAGAAAGGAAACGAGAGTTTGGGAGAATATATGATCTATGATATCAAATTTCTTAAGTTGATATGTCGTTAAACCAGCGTTAGTATTAAACTATTTTAACACTAAATTTACGGACATTCCTTGTACATTTATTTTTAATACACGTGTACTAAAAAGTAGGTATACATCGTACAGAATTTAAGACTGCAGAGCTGAGAGGGTAATAGATTTGGGTATATTTGTATCACTGTATCAATAAAAATCAACAAAAATTTCTAAAAATAATTGTAATCATTTTTTCAAAGTTTGCTCGCGAATTCTGAAACTCGTTAAATTGACGGATCTCGTAAATCTAGTGTTAAATATATTCAAGGACTTCACTTTGTTACATCTACACCTGAACCCTATCATTTCTAAAATTAATCCTATAAATGTTTCAATGAAGAGAGGGCAGAAATCTGGTTGTCGGTAACTGTTTTGTTCAACAAAAAAATTAGCATTCGTTTCGGAATACATAACTTTTTTCGAACGGTGAACAATTATGAGGTACAGCGAATTTTGTGAACCTATTCAGTCTGGGACGGAAGAAGCCATAAAACTTTGTAAGAATTTCACGTCCTAAAGATTAAAAAATAGATCTCTTAAAAAAATGATAATGAGGTTTCATTTCAAAAGCCGTGTCCTTACAGGGTTCATATTTTCAATTCTTTTGAATTTGAAAAAAACAGACAAAGTCAGTCTTGCAGCAGCTTGCTGAGACCAATATGCACCAAATAAGAGGTGTAAAATCGACCTAGTATAGTAGTGACATGTATTTCCTTTATAAATAAACCAAAAGCTATAGCAACTTCATCCTGATATAATTACACTGTTTACTTCTTTTTCTGGTTTCTTCGTTCCACTGTCGCGCAGAAAGGAGCAAAGCAATCGCTACCTCGCAATATCAAAATCATGGAAAGTACCGTCTTCCAACGAATACGTTGATGATTGAAATTGAAGTATTGTTGCTGGAAGATGCATGCCGAGTTGGGATATTAGAAGCTAAAAGTGGCATCCTGTTCCGCTGCCTACTAGAATGGAAATCGGCTGCGAAAAACTTGTGTCCCCAGAGTGCAATACAAATTAAGCTCACGAGTGCTACTCGTGTAGCGCGTCGTGCTTTCGAGGCATGTATTATACGTGCAACATTTATCGCATTCCACTTAAGCTTTCATCGTATGCGTGGTTCACGTTTTATGTGAATGTGAGGACGTTTCTCAGGGAAAGTGGTAAAATCACAAGCAATTTTTGAGAAAGTGATAACAGTTTAACAGGCGTGTTGGGTGATAGGATGGGGAACAGTCGCAAAAAGTTCAATGGAATTTTTCGAGTTGTGCGGCAAATTTACGAGGCCACACGATTCAATGAGTAGGAAAAGCTCGATTTCGATTCATCTTCGTTTCCTAGTTCTACATGTGTTGCGGAACGACTGTTTTATTGAATACCGGGTGCGAAGGGGCATAAATTTTACAAATAGAACGATATTGATCCAAAAGTTTTGAATCTCACAGAGGTTTAAAAAGATATTTCAATAAAAAAAATTTAGAACGGTGGTATCTCAGATAGCTCCTCTACGAAAAGTCTATCATGATAAAGGAAACTGCTGTTAAAATTAGCAATATTAATTTCAAACGGACAATAAATTGTCACAGAAGATTCGATATGGATGCAATTATGAAAGTGTCTGCAAAATTACATCTGCTTTAAGAAATACGATTCCACGTGTACTATTACTAAAACCGTTATTTATTACATGTTAATATATAGTTACATTGATGCTGCTATTACAAATTATGGAGTGGCATATAAATTTCTTTATATCGCTCTGGCTCTACTGTAATTTACTCTAGACAGCACTATTTATTTTTCAAAATCATTAAACAACTGTATTATTACTACTACCTTGCCGTAATCAAGCTACTTATGCATAGCACAAAAATCGACAGGATCTTGAAATGCACCTTAATCGTGAGCAGCGATATACGGTTCACTTTTAATTGGACCAATTGTGCAATGGGGTACGTTAAACACGCGGCGGATATCGGAGAAGCCGTATAGCGAGACTCTGGAACAGATTACAATAAGTGATATTAAATTCTATGTCAGGTTGGAACTTGAAGAACTGCTGCCGGAACGTAGAAACGATTATTACGGCTTTGAAGCGGATCGCGGTAGCAAGGGGCAAGATTGGATGTTATAAATTGTTTCATAAAGCTAGGCGCCAGGAAATGAAGCATTCCGGTGCAAGCCGCATATCGAATTTCGTGATGTTTGCGATTTTTATGCAATTTAGGTGCGTTGCTATATCGTCTCGCGAAAGCAGAAAACGGTTCAAGCATTTTTTGAATGTTTCTCGTGCCAACCACGAATATTCTTCACGAATAAACAGAATTTTCGTAGAGGAAAACTGCAATCGCGGCATTCTAGCTACATTCAGAGCTGCTTAAACATCATCTCTGAAGCGAAGACGATACCTGAGCTGGATTTTTCATACCAGTATTTGCATTTGCTTAATCCCCTCGAATTTTCAGTTTACAGGAATGGTCGACAATATCTTCCGCCTAATCTGTTTCAACCATAAAAAAGTTGCAGCATTTTGTACAAATATTAATAGATGTTAACCAATTAAGAGAAGGGTTTATTAAAATCAGATTGACCTTTCTCAAGCGTGTTTATCTGAAATGTATACCTGAGACTATCTGGTTATACAAATAATCATTCTATCTTTTGTGATGTTACTTGAATCAAAATAAAATGTAACGTTCGCTTCTTTGAGAAAGTTAAATAGAAGTAAAATTTCTTATTATTACTCGTTATAATTTGGTATACTATTATAGGAAAGGTTATAAATGAAAAAAGGAAAAGAAAGAAGAATGAATAAAATGATAAGTATACGTATATTTAATAAAACTAAAACGACACAAACGAACACAAAATAGCAAACTACGCTTATACTTCGCAAACTACGCTTATGCTTTGCAAACTACGCCTATGCTTCGTAAACTACACAGTTCTTTTCTCTACGCTGGCTACTTAGCTTCTTCAACACTCTTTCTACGTTCAATACTTTCTGCCCCGCGCTCGCATTTTCCCTGTCATATATTCTTCCAAACACTCGTTTCCTTTCATTCTAATTGTCAACCTTTCTCACTCTACGCATTCGGTCACGACTACCCAGAATTTCTCAGTCGCACTGTTTTCTCAAGTTCTCATCTTTCACGCACAGAGACACACGAGCCCAAACATTCTGCGTTTACACGACAATCGCCCAACTCAAGTACTCTTCCGACTTTTCTAGCCTCGCATCCGCTCAATCACATTCCTACACTATTATTCCATATTTCTATATATCTTTTAAGTTTTTATACACATAGTACACAAGGGAAAAATCATAATTCATCCGTTAGAGGCGTAGACATACATTTTATTCGGAATATTTTCTAAAATTTTACTTATTAATTGTGTTCAGGCCCTAAGAACTTTACCACAAAGCAAGCGAGACAAATTTGGTACCAAGTTGGTTCGACATTTGGTCGGCAGATTGCTGGTCAGTCCGCAATTTTCGTTTCAAACACTAAACAACATTCTCTTCCATCGCTCTTTTTTCTTCCTTGCTATCCTTCATTACCGGCATTGGACAAGACTTCTCGCAGAAACCTCAGAACCGTCCACATAAACACGAATTTAACCTTTAACACGAGGCAATATACATCACACACACGCACGCTCGCACACATGTCAGCACGTTAAGAGAGAGCGGCAGAATGCGACGTGATTTATAACGATTAAATAAATAAAAACTTTGAAATCGTGTCCACACCGTAACACCTACTGTTGTACTGATCAACTAAGAGAGTGAAAGTCATACATTATAACTAACTAATCGGTAATTTCAAATATAAATTGAAAACCTCTTTTGTAGGTCCTCCAGTTCCGTACCTTTTAATCCAAATTAATCTCAGAAATTTCATTTTTATTCAGTTAATAGCTCTATTATATTATACTATACTGTAGTTAACTCCATCGTAAGAGTGGACTAAGGAAAGAACGCAACTCAGGTCAGATTCTTATTGTCATAATCGAACTAAGTACGCCTAATGAGAATTCATTTACAATGACTTTGAGGTCGAACGTATGAGTTTGTCGAAACGATTAACATGATTCGTTAACATTTGAAATCGATAATGTGACAGCAATAATGCTCGATATGGGTCAAGGACAATTAGTTCGATAGTTTCTCATAGAATTTTCCCCGTTACTGACAAGTAGCTGGGATACACGGCCTCTTTTACTAACGACGAAACCCATTGTGCGTGTGAGTTCACCGGAAATCATCGATATAGTCAGTAGACACAAATTGGTTGAATGAAAGCAATCGACTTTATTTCCATAGATGCATCTATAATTAATAAATTAATAAATTAAAATGTTCATCTTACTTCGTTTTTCAGTATCATTCAAATTACAAACGGAATATTGTTTGGATCTTTATAATGAAACTAGGTAAAGAGATGGCCTATTTTATATGAAACACCCTTAAAAGAAGAAAAATAAATGAATAAAAGTGGTAATTGTCTGCAAACATTTTAATTACCGTTAGTTAGCGAAAATACAGAGTATACGCGCGTAACAGTAAAGCCTGTCTCAATTCACAGCACTTTACCGCTTTCCTTTTTAGCTATGCTCGCTCGGATTTATTCCACACGCGTCTATTCATGTTCGTCGGAAACTTTAGCGGCAAAAAGAAAATTCAAGAACGTTGAAACGGCACAGTGCAACATCCCTTAGAAATGCAGCTGAACCCACTGCGATTACGGACAAAACGTTGAGCGTTTAATTGTTCCGGCTTTTTGTTGGCGCACAAAACACCGTAGATGCTTTGAAAAACGATTCGCCTCGTTTAAACTTTGTAATTGTCTCGAAAAGATCACAATTGTCGGTTGTACGCACGAATCAGCCTACCGTGAAGGTTTGCCTCGGTTGTTTTTCCACGGAAATTGGTTCATCGCAGAGATAGCTGGTCCTTTCAAAAATTTAACAACCGTGAAAATATTTGGCATTAATCTGCTTTTCTATGAGCATGAGAGATACGAGCAGTGTTCAGCTCAATTAACTAACGTTGACTATGGATATGTTTATTTAGGATAAAAAGCATAAAAGTCGAAACTGTAACGATGACGAAATACCTTTATAAACAGTAGAGGAAATGTTGGTATTTCGGAACACCAGTTTCATGTTCCTTAAAATTTAGTTTATAAACATATTTCAGGTAAAGAATGTTAAGAAATGAAGTATTTAAAGAATTTAAAAATTTGAAGAGGGTCTATTTAATAATAGGGAATTGTAATATCATTCCTTGCTTATTACAAGTACGTATCTTAAACAAATTTGCTGCGCATAATACGAAACTACGTGGAACTGTTACGGCGAAACGCAGGCGTTGACATGATACTATTGCAACGTCAGTTTGGCGTGTTATATGCAAAGCAGGAAGAATTCAGAGGAAAGCATGAAACAAGTGAGATCACACCGATAAAAGGAGAGTAAAATTTGCAAAAAAAATTATTATTATTCCCAGCAATCTTTACTAACTTTTATTGACGGAGTAATACAAGTATACCCAAATTAGGAACTATATAAATGTGATTTCTGGAAGAATATAAGTTTTCCAAACTACATTATACATTGTTTTGTTAATGTTCAATCGTTGAGTTACTGTTGCAACTTATCAGAATCTGAAACTTCTTAGTTACATTGGAATAGAAATAGTGGGCCTCGTAATTACTATCTGTCCTAGACTCTGCGATTTCTAAGAGATGCTCTGCTCCTAAAAGATACTTAGCAGCCCTCAAAGAAGTTGCAGCCCATAGCTTAGGAATTACGAATCTATAATATGGCGGACTTCGTCAATCTGTTTCACAAATGTGTAATTGGTTTTCACAGATTTTAGAGTGGCAATAAAACTTGAGAATATTTCGACAATAATAGCAATAATTTCTAATTGCAGACTAATTTTGAATGTAATTAATTTGAAGTCGTAATATTAAACTGATGTCTACGAAACTACTAATTACGAACTGCCTGGAATTTCATCAACAATTATCTACATTTTAAGTACTATCTTAAAGTAATTTTATACATTTTAAAGTATTTTTTCCTGTGTTAATGCTAATATAATATAATATTTACAATTAATATAAATATAATTAATATAAAATATAATGCATCATTAGGTTATGAAGCAATATACATTTCGACCCCAAACTTCATCGCAAAGCTGCGCGCCTTATTTGAAAACTATCCTTTGTAGTTTACTTTAGCGATAATATGAGGGATAAACTTATCATTGGAATCATTAGATGCATTTGCGTATCAGCATTCAGAAATTTATGGTACCTAAGCGGGTCGCAATAATAGCAATAATTCGGTATCGAATAAATTATAGAAGCCACCGTAGAACTTAATATGTTTTCCCTAAAAAAAGTTTTTAACAAGTGCTAAATAATTTTTTTTTAAATCTTAGGCATTTGTGTTTTCCAAGTTACAAGGTATAGAATATTACACAGATACATAAATTTAACAGGAGCAAGAAGTTTCAAACACGAAAGTTTAGTTGAGGATATATTTACAGCTTCCTTTAGAAGATAAACCTGCTTTAATAAGCTTGAATACATTAGTCTTTAGCGAACTTTAATAAACTGGCGACTTTTTAAACCAAAGTATAACTAATTCATGAGGTACGCATTAAGAGATCCTGCAGTTATCTCGTTAAAGATTATCGGTTAAATATTGGTAACTAGTCGACAATTACGAATAAACTGCCACAGAAGCTAATAGTAAGGTAGGAATTGAACAAACAAGAACACCATTCATCATTGACAAACATGCTAGTGATTATGAAAGTGATCTAAGTCAAAAATTTAGTAGAAGTTATCTTATTAATTAAATTAAATTCTATGGAAATAAACTAAATAAAAAAAGTCAACATATAAGATTTTTAAATATTTTTTAATTAGACCGCTTTTACAGTCACCG
Source organism: Tetrapedia diversipes (assembly GCA_033822845.1). Classification (NCBI taxonomy): domain Eukaryota; kingdom Metazoa; phylum Arthropoda; class Insecta; order Hymenoptera; family Apidae; genus Tetrapedia; species Tetrapedia diversipes. The sequence continues at coordinate 8,961 of JAOPTO010000298.1, read as the reverse complement.
GTTTAAATATCAATAACGAAAATGATCGATTAACAGGCGTCCTAGCGAAAGTCTTCATAAATTAGCGTAAATAATCCAACTCGAACTGCAAAACCCCATGAATTCATCGAGTTTATTATCAACTCTCTTAATAATTACGCCGGGACAAGGGTATCGCTATCGTACGTCGCTTTTCATAGGTGCAGGAAATTACGGAAAGTCCGGTATTCATATCAAATACCGAGGTCAGGACACGTTCATGTTGGTCAATCCGCGATGTAAACGGTCGTTTCTCGCATATTAACCCAATATTGGATCGCGAAAGTTGGCCTTTTCGGTCAGAGCAGTCCAACACATACAATAAACGCATCGCGAGACTCATGAAAAGTAAACAACAAAAAAGCCAGAACGAAAATAGAGCAAAGAACGTACATATCTGGATTGGGTACGATAATCTAAAAAGCGTGATGAATTGGCATGTACTATCCCTAGCAAAAGGTTTTCAACCGAATGCAAATATTTATCAAAAATTACAGAAATTATCTGAAAATACTGGATATGTTATTTAAGATGCAAAATGAGATGGTATAAATATAAAACACTCAAGATAGTTAAATCGTCTAATATGAAGTGAATACAAAGATAATTACAATTTCTGTTTACTACAAAGAAGAAAACGATGAAGATATAAAATATTAATTAGGAAAGAGTGTTTGGTCGTGAAGAAGATTCCTGAATTTTATTTACACTCTATAGTTTCCTCAGTCTGTTATCGCCAAAATATGCATCTAGTAAGGCTGATACATTCTTCAGATACATTATCTCAGTCGTAAGCAAGATTTTTTTCCAAGACTTCTGCCAATTAAATAATTTTCTTCAACTACCACTGTGTCCCTCTGTTGTTTTCATCTCGATAATAAACAAACATCTTTATTCTTTTTTTTTGTATTTACTTCATATCTGACTGATTCGCAACATTCCTATTTGTTTTATATGTATACTATATCATTCTACATCTTAAACTGTAGTATTTTTACATAATTTCGTGTGACTTGATTTGATCGAAAACTTCTTTCCAGGGTGAAAGTGTCAGGCGCGATTCGTGTGGCGGTACGGGGAATCCAATGTGATCGAACGGACTGCTGGTAGTGGGGTGGCGTTGGTAGCAATTGCGGAGTAGGAGAAGGGAGGAAGGAATGGATACAAACTTGGATAGCGAACGGTGACTTAGTTTGACTCCATTTGTCCTTGTGGAAGGATTACGTCTGTGTGATCAGTGAATCTTGATAACACGTGCAGGTTCTTGTTTTCTCCGAAGACGCATCAGTTCCAATCGGTCTCCCGTTGCAGGAAGTACAAAAGTACACTTTGGACACGCGTTATCGTACACCGACAGGTAGTGTGAATATGGTTGTGATACAAAGGGAGATCAGATGGTGATGAAGAGACGCTGCATCCTGCAGTGAGCGAAGTGTCAAGTGCCAGTGGACTATGAATACGATGATATCAGGCTGGACCTTTTGCAGCCTGCTACTGCTGGGATACATTCAAGGTTAGCGAGTGCTCCATTTTTAATTCACCGGGTCTCATCGGTGACGGGCACGTGTACCGCATCGATAACATTTCGAGTGGGTTGTTAAAGGAAGGGCCATTGTCACAAGTTGTTCGATTCGAACTCGAACTTGACTCCTGCAATTCAATGTTGCGGTCTCTTTTTCTTGTCCGTAGCCAAGGACAATGTCGAACATTGACAACACCAACACATTATTTGTGTTCGTTCGACGTTACGTTTGCAGGTATTCGTTGTGATTGCGCGATAAGCAGCTGTTTCCGAATGTTATTGTGTGGCCCCGCAGGTATGCTCGTAATTCCGAGTATGGATATATTTTTTTGACTGATGTCTTTGTACAATGTACTGTGTGTTGCTGACAAGAAGTTCTGCGAAACGAATGAGGGTCCCTTCACACGAATTTTCAGTTTTAGCGTATTATTGACTCGAACAACAACACACACCAACTACTATGTCAAAGTACGATATTAACATTTAGCAAACCGAATGGAGAGATTTTCCATTTTTTCCTCAACAAAGCGCTGCCACTGATTCAATTTTCCCTTGTTATTAGTTAGTCTTGAACTGGCGTTCAATTGAACATTGTTCTTTGGAATAGCAGAGATTGCATTTGATGAACCGTGAACACTAGTTCAAGAGTAATTAATAAAAAAAGTAAATGGAATCAATGACTGCGCTTTGTTGGCGAAAAGATAGGAGATCTCCCTATTCGGTTAACTAAGTGTTAACTCATTGCGTATCGGTCACAAGATATCTTGTTTTAATTTTTTCTCCACGCGCGTATCCACGACTGGAAGTAATTTGATCTGTTTATTATGTTTATCACGTTTATTATTACGTAATAGACAGATATATCGTAACACTGAATAATTTATAAGTGTGAATTAAAAACGGTATTTATGTTTATGCACTGTACTCGAGTTTTGGCGAGTAGAGCGCCGTACACAGTATGTTAAGAACCTAAATGTGGTGATTACGGAAGCTTCAGGTGTGGGGAGAAACAGAGTAAACTAGGGACCCTTTGACCTCTGTGTGGTCCCGCGAGACTTCTTGTCAACCATGAATACTACACGTATGACTACGTGCGCTATCTCGTCGAGAATTTGATACGGTACGTAGCATGTGCGGAACAGCGCGAGCTATGCACCCTTTCTTTTTCCCCCTGTACGATTCTCTGTGACGTTCAGCGATAGGCTCGCGTGTCGGTTCGATTCATCCCCTTCGTGGCACCAGACCGATCGCATATAATGCAACGAAGGAAAATATCCCCGTGTTTTACATCACGATCGCATAATCCTTGGCACATTTCGCTCTCATGTTTGCTATATACAAATATCGTGTGAGGAATCAAATCAGAATCAAATCTTCCAAAGAATGCAAGACCTACGCGAGAGACTTTGCAGTCCCTAAAATTCGACCACCGGGGTCGGAAAGGCTCGACATAATTCGAAGGACATATGGTTTTTCTCTTGCGTAGCGACACTTTCCTTCCGGCGACTCTAACCTTTCTCTTCGTCCCGAAAATGCTTCCTGTTTTTGGAAGGATATAGGACAAAGGTCAAAAAGAGAGGGATCATTCGAGCGCTGTATACGACACGCCAAGGTGCAACGTACAAAGAAAATAAAGTTTCGACGTGAAACTCATACACCTGTATTGTTATTTCCTTTCACCCAAAGATCCCTACCTTTCTTCCAGACACTGACACAGACCCACTGTCGTTCTTATTTGTTATCTCGTTATCAGCGTGCTCTCGTTGCGCTTTCTGTTCGCGTCTTGCTGCTTGGAAACATACTTGCAATGTCTCGTGAAGGTAGTTGAACATTTACGGTAAAATACTTTATGTGCTGTAATAACCATGTTGCACAATACTGCTACGACTATCCTGGGTATATAGGTGAATCTTCAAACAAATCGAAATATACATGTAACAGTTACGAATTATCTTTTGTATACATAAATTTCACCGAAGCCATACAAGTATTTCAACACACAGAAATCAGTATAAACAAACAAGTTTCAAATAATAGATAATAATCCTTACGTAATAAATGTATAATTCAGTGATACATTTTTTAATCATTGTATTATGTTTAATGAAACTTTCAACAAACATGGTCTGTAGTTCACCGCAGAATAAAAACAGAAGTTTCGCTGAGCCGGAATAATAGTTATGGTACACCCCTCCCTTTTCTTCTTTTTGTAGAAGAACAACAGCTCCAAAATTACTCTTTCACCCATTCTGGTATAGCGTTCCGTTTAATTGTTATAGCAAAAGCAGTCGAGGACAATTCGGTGGTTCACATCGATGTGTTCGGATCAGAATTAGCTAATATTATATTTGTCCATTGTTTGTAATTTTATCACGATAAAATGCTGTATACTCAGTTAGACGTATTGATATAGATGTTAAACTCGAAATGCCGCAAAGAAGTGTAGCAGCTTTATTTCTGTCACTGTAGCTTCGTGCAATCAGTTGAAACACTTGCGTCTTAAGTATTTATGAATTCAATAAAAATCTGGTAACGAAAATTAATGACCTTCATTAAACGTATCTGCATTCAGTTTGCGCTGCTACTACAGTACGCGACAAAATGATAGCACATCGTACGATTTTTAGTATTTCTTGAGTCAAACGTAATGTATACACGGTAGCAGACAAAGGTTTAAGACCAAAGAGTCAACGAAATTAAACTAACTAATTTATAAGGAATAACACAATAAACAAAATTTGCATTCTGTGCTAATCAATAAATAGTGTCCTCCTATAATAACAATACAAATGAACATACAGACAAGATTTGCAGGCCATAAGACTACGTTTACATTGTCCTCTCGTCTTAAACTTTTGTCCGCTACTGTACGTATCCATATACAGTATCCCATTTTTAATAATACAGATAAAGATCAATCACAGGTTACATTTTTTACTGCAAATGTAACTTCTTTATGTGAAAAGTGGGTACGACAAAATGATACAGGTGCGGAAAGAAATCAGCGAGGTTTCATTGTTTGAGATAGCAAAGTTTTCTTATGTATTTTCATGTATTGAATCCGAATCTGGCGCAGGTTTATGTTGCAGTAAATTTATGAGATAAACGGTACCGGATAAAAAGTACCGATTTTTGTTATATTTACGTTGACATTTCACAGATAGTAACCTTTTCCAAATAACTTTGTGCGCCCAGAGACGACTGATCGTAATTTCATTACTAATTTATTCGTTCATGCTGCGTGCACTATCGTATCGTTTACGCTCAGAATATTTTTATCGGTATTGTCTTAATGAAATCTGAAAAATTCAAGCTTCAAGCTTCTACAGTTTTATCGTTCTTAACTGAAAGCGAAGAGATTAAAGCTTAATTTATCTTTTATTCTTCAGTTTAATTAATTTGAAGATTGAAATCCGCAGGGATGAAGCCTTGAAATCCGATATTTAACCATATGGAAACGTTCGTTACGTTATTTTAAAGCAACCGTTTGTATTGAGTTAACTTTGTTCTGCAAAAAGCAGAAGTAAAAACTACGCGGAAATTGTTGAAGCGACTCATTCGAGAGTGTATAAGAAAAAAATCGTGTAAATGCGGTGAGTGATCTGCTTTGAATTTATTTCAGCTTTTAATCGTTCGACATTTCAACGAATAAGGATGTATAACATTTCATGTAGGTGAACGAAATAATAATCCTATACTGCTTAACAAAGGTTTCATGCGCATAATGATGAAGTTTCGATTAATTGTGAAATGAAAACGAGTTGCAAAGAGACAGGCGTTTTTCATAATCTATAATTATATAAAAGCTCAATGAAGTGATATGTCGTTTTAAACAGCTAAATAAATAATTATTTCTCATCCTCACCACCCTTTATATTTCTGAAGCAAGGGAAAACAAATATATCGACTGTTCTTCCGTAATAAATTTTATTATTCGTGTACAATATATTTAATCAAAGCTATATATAGAATATAGAGTCTCTTGTTTGATGGCTTGTTGGAGCCTCTTTCGTGTTACACTTGAAAACAACTAAGGAATACTTTCAAAGGTTACAATTTTTTCTCTTGTTCTGACAGCTTTCACTGGTACTAACTGTTGTTATCTCCGCTTTAAGTAGATTGCTAAACGCCGTAGCTATTATATTCAATATTCTCGCCTGAAGTCTCTCTCTTGGAAATAAGCCAAAGTGTTAATTAAAAGCAGGAAGTATGAGCAATTGCGTCTCGTTTCCACCATCAAATTAACTTCTTTCGTACATAGTGCATGCTACCAAAAGTGGTTTACTACGTTCTAAGCTAAGAAACTCGAGTACAAATTATTCGAATTACTTAAATCAAGTAAAAATTAACTGCCGTCTCTCAAGTTCAATGTGACAGTTGCGGTTACTCCGTACGAGTTCTAACTCCAATCCTTCTCGTTAAACTGTTCAACTTAAACCGCATTTCATTCCGAGCCAAATCGCTGTTCCCATTGTGCCCGATCCCAGAGAAAGCTTATTTTCCAATTTTCTGATAAATATAACTTCCGTACAGGAAGCTGAGCCAACGAGCTCGCTTCGATTTTACATTATTTCGTGAATAGAAGTTGGAACTAATTTTGGACTTCAGCTGTGGAATAAGAGTTGATGAACGGATAGGAGATACGTGGACAATATATAATATAATTATAGTCTATGCAACGTCATAAGGTTTTAGATAATGCAACTGCAAATGTGAATAAGGCAAAAACGTAACAACACAACCGAGACGAAGGGCACACAGCACATGGTCCACTGTTAGAAGAAGCGGGAGCGGTCATTAAAAAAAAACAAAACAAAAGGAAAACGCCACCACGTGGCATCTTTAGACATCAGTTTCTTATTTCAACAGATTAGTACCGAACTGATGTACTTCTCAAGCCACCCGATGCTGACGTTATGGTCTAGACTGGTGAAAATCTTTACGTAGATGCAATACGACGATTTGTTACGAATGTTGCGATGAACTGTTTTTACAACTGATAGATGTTTTTCCGAATGTGATTTGTGCGAATGTACTCTTTACGAGTGATAGAACGAATGAATGCTTGTGAATATTTGTACATTTGTGAATAAATCGCGATGCCGAAGTGATTCGGTTTTATATGGAGGAGTTCGACTGGTCACTACTCCATACCTCAACACGATACACCAATTGGTTAAAGTTAAAAAGTTGTGGCGATACTGCATTAGCCACTAGGAGGAAGCTAGCGACCACCTTTCTCGTAAGTGCTCGAGTCAGGTCATGGTTATTATACAGGGTGTTAATCTACCTGTGGACTTAAATGAAATGGGGGGGTTCTAGACGATGAAATAAGACGAAAATCAAGAGTGACGAAATTTCGTTAAACGCTTTGTTAATTAGTTATTAGCAGTTAAAGATTGCCAATCCGGCTGCAGCGCCGTCCGCTGGGCTCGCCGCATACAGGCGAACCCAAGACCGTATCAACATGTATTATAACGCTTACCTCGTGGGGCGCAGCAAAACTTGTTTGTCACGGGTAATTCAAAATCAAAACTTCAATCACTTTCCAAAATATTGAATGACATCAAACCTGCTTACTCGCAAAATCCACAAGAGCATGTTAAAACTCGCCTATTGAGATTTTCGAGTAAAGAGGGTCAATGATCTCTTAAAGCAGATCGTACACTGCCCAAAAGTGAAGCACCCACGCGCATTCAAATCGCGATTGTCCCGTCCGCGAATATTTATTGAATAATACACTCGCACCCCGATTGTCCCGTCCGCAGTGTCCACAAAAAGGTACACAACACACGTGCACGAATCAGTCATAATTTATATCGCCACTAAAATGTATTATTTCTCTCTTCTTTTGCACTCTCACGACAACACCACATACGTGTGGCACAAACACACTCACAATTATATTTATTTAAAACTAAATAAAAAACTGTTATTTAAAAGAAATTAACTGTAATCAGGAACGATCTAAAAAAGCGTTTTAAAAGAAGTCGAAAAATAATTCCGCTACTGAACAACAGCAGAACCAAATGACGACTGACGAATACACGGGAAGAAGGATTCCTTTGCGATTGCGTTGGAGGACTGATATTCTTTTGTCTTCGACCGCGTTCGATCGCCACCAGAGATCAGTCGTTAACGAAACATTGTATTGACGTGTGGTTTATTTTCTCGTCGTGTGATTTTATCGCTGAGTTTACTACGAGTGCGTGATACATGTGGATAGATAAATTTGAGAAACACTTTCTTAGTTTTTCTTGTACTGTGTTTGAATTTGAATAATAGAAATATTACGAAGCAAACATTAACCAAAAAACAGCTTTCTCTTTCTGAAGGGTTTCTTCCAAAAAATCAAGCCATATTTCGCAATTTAGAAAGCAAGAAAACGTTAAAATACAATCATAAAGGACCCGGATTGGGTTATAGGAATTTCGACCACTGCGTTTGCCAGTCTCATGACAAAACTCTTGAAGTTCGGTTTCAGTTGCACCTTTCTGGTGTTGTACAGTTAATTTCTTTTAAATAAGAGCTTATTTTATTTAATTTTAAATGAAATATAGTTGTGAGTGTGTTTGTGCCACACGTATGTGGTATTGTCGTGAAAGTGCAAAAAAAGAGAGAAAATCATACATTTTAGTGGCGATATAAATTGTGACTGATTCGTGCAGGTGTGTTGTGTACCTTTTTGTGGACACTGCGGACGGGACAGTCGCAGTGCGAGTGTATTATTCAGTACATATTCGCGGACGACGGGACAATCGCGATTTAAATGCGTGTGGGTGCTTCACTTTTGGGCAGTGTACTATCTGCTTTAAGAGATCATTAACCCTCTTTACTCGGAAATCCCAATGGGCGAGTTCTGAAATGCTCTTGTGGATTTTGCGAGTAAGTAGGTTAATGCTATTCAACGATCATTGAATACTTTTTGGAAGGTGACCGAAGTTTTGATTTTGTGTCGTCCGTCTCTTGAGTGACAAACAAGTTTTTCTGCGCCCCACACGGTAAGCGTTGTAACACATGTTGATACGGTCCTGGGTTCGCCTGTGCGCGGCGAGCCCAACGGCCGGCGCTGCAGCAGGATTGGCTAATTTGGGCAATCTTTAACTAGTTATAATTCGTAAACAAAGCCTCAAACGCAAAATCGTTACTCTTTATTTTCGTCTTAGAATGTCTCAGGGAGTTACTCTTTCAATTTAAGCCCAGGGCTGTCCGAACACCCTGTATAAGCATTTTTACCGCACGCGGACAGATCCTTGTAAGCATCCGACCAGGTCACTCGCCCGCAGACCCTTGATCGCAGCACTAGTATCAATTAAATTTAATAAGTAGAGAAAAAAAGTGTTGTCAATTATTTAACCCAGCCATTAGAAGATACAAGTTGCGTTGGGTATCAATACGCCCAAACAATTAGTATCCACCAA
>JAOPTO010000297.1:22603-53240 GCA_033822845.1 Tetrapedia diversipes | reverse complement strand
ATCGGCTTTTATATGCTTACAATTAGTCTGTAAATTTTGTAATGTTTCCTTACACGAAGGTGACTGTTCCAAGCAATATCGTATGTATACTGTAAAGAGATATTAAACTATCAATTACTTGAAGAAAATCATTGTGCTCAATTCATTAGCGATGCATCCGCGCCAAAATGAATCGATCGGAAGTGCGTGTACAATAAGTTACGCGGTAGATAAAGTACTAAAATCGCCAATTTTGGAGGCCCTTAACTTTAATTTTAACCAGAAAGTTAAATACTTACTAATTTTTACAATGCTTGCTTCAAAATCGGTGAATTTTCAAACAAATCTTCATCCCTTATTTTACCGCCTTGAAAGTTGATTTTCCAAAAACGATGAAACATGTATTTCCTTATTTCTAACCAAAAAGCTGAATACCAGTTTTCGGCGGATTTTCAAACAACCTTTCAACCCCTATTTAACCCCCTTAGGGGTGAAATATAAAAAAAATCCTTCCGTAGTGGATGTCTACGTCATAAACGGAACCCATTGTCCAAATTTCATGTCTCTAGCTTCAGTAGTTTAAGTTCTGCGATGATGAATCTGTCAGACAGGCAGGACATGTCTTTTTATGTGTATAAATTAAAGTCAATTGAGTTTGCAAGCTATCGCGACACAAATAGTTATAAAAACAAATATTATGTGCTTCAATACACCCTGAACAAACAAACGTAAAAAGCCTCCTTTATCTCTTCACAATCTATTCAATTTTAACCGGTAAGTGAGATAGCTTCTAAAAAATGTTCAAAAACCTTGTATCCTTTCGCTATTCTAAATTTGTCAAACGCATGCAGACTTTTGCGGTAAACTGTAAACATTTGGCGAAACTAACTAGCCGTTCGAACGTGTTCAACAAGAAACCGTCTGATTGAACGTTGGTGGGAGGGCGCAAACGTCAGAGAGACGTCGCGGAAACGTATCAGGTGAACAAGTCGGGAAAATGAGAAAAGACAACAGCAACAACACAGGCTGAACCCGGTCACGGAAGTGTGGATTACAATCAGAGTGGATGTCGAGGGCCACCGGGAAGCGAAACGACGACGCCCGGGACACGAAGCGGCTTGATTGCACCGCAAATATTGACGCGGCTAATTTCACCTCACCCCGTTTACCTATCGAAGGTGACGAGCTACACTAATGAGGGCTTTAAGACGTCACCAAGACGCCGGGCAAACTCCAGTTCCGCCGAAGAGTTCGTGAAAATCGGAGCGTCAGCAGCATCGGAAAATTGCAGCCCGATTGCTGATTAAAGGACGTAGAGGTGGAATTAAGTTTGTTTCCATTCTTTTTGCGTTTAGGCGTGAGGAGACTAATGGCACGATCTGGCAGAAGGTGATTTTATGTGTAAAAGTGCAGAATAAATATAGAATAAAATTTGCTCGTACAAAATTTAGTTTCTGAGAAAAGTGGGCTATTCTGATTTACATATACGTGCCGCAAAAATTATGGTCAAAAATGATCCTTTCAATCCATAGTTCACATATCATAAATTTATCGGTCCTCTAAAAGGTGAGTAATATAACTTCTCGTACAACGATAGATTTTATTAATCTACTTCCAAACCCTCTTCAATCAAAATTATTACGATAGAATAAGAAACGTCGTTTGATCAAAATGAAAAGTAAATTACATTAACGAAAGCAATTTCTTTGTCATTTAAAAATTTGTCGTTTTAACAGCTAACAATACCATTACAGAAGACAATTTTGATCGTCATTAGAAGTTGAAACGTGTACAAAATAAATTCGATCTCTATATTTGGTTCCACCGTAACGTATAAGTCAAAGCGCTCCCCACCTTCCCCCGAACCCAGACAGTGCTCCTCTACATACAATAAACATAATTATCATGGTTGCAATCGAGGAAGATCCCCTAAAGCCCCGGCGTACAGGAGTCCAATTGCAGGGCCGGGCAAACAGCCATCGCTAACGATAAGCCAGAAGGATACTTACCCCGCCGGTTCAAACTTAAAACCTTCTTTCTCCCATGATTCTTATCAATCCTAACGCGGCCGGAGAGAGAGGAAATCCGGGAATAATCCGGCACCGTACATCGACTAAGCTCGACCGCTATTTTACAGGGGCGATCAATAGTGATTTTAGCTGAGATACAGGCCCACGCGGAGAGGAAGGACGGAGAGGAGAGCGGAAGGAGGGAGGGAAACGCGGAGAGTAGGTCTTCCAGCTCTCCTTCGTTACCTTCACTGCTCTCTCGTCTCTGCAGAGACTTTAGGAAAAGAGACGGAGGGGCGGGAGGGAGGGAGGGGAGTCGGAGAGGTAACACACAGCTCAGAGAAGATAATGCAGACCGTGAGAAAACGGAGGAGCATCCCCATGGTCCGCGCTTGATTGCAACCAACCCTTCCTACCCGGTTCCCACTTTTCAGCACGCCGGCTAGAGCTGCCTCACTTTCGCCCGGTGCACCTACAGTAGCGGACAAAAGTTTAAGACAAAACAGCCAACGAAAAAAAGACAAATTAATTTATAAAAATATGGTACGGTAAACAAAATTTGTATTCTATGCTGATCAGTGAATAGTGGTCCTACTATAATAATGACAAAAATGAATATATAGACGATACTTGCAAACCAGAAAACTATGTTTTACATTGTCCTCTCGTCTTAAACTTTTGTCGGATACTATATGTACACTATCGGCCAAAAGTTTCAGATGTCTATGGGATTCTGAAAAAGTTGGTACATGGATATTCCACTTTCCACGTTAGGAAATATAGGAAGAATGAATTAATAATAAATCAATTTCAATATTTCTTGAAAATCTTGCCAATGTTAATTTTAAATCATTAAGAAAAGTTGGAACAGCATTTGCAAACAAAAAACACCATTATCTGGCATAAAATCATAAATAATGTATCTTTATCCATTTGAAACAATATTACGAGTATTGTTACAAAGAAATAATAACTGATAAATCTTACGATGTATGGCAAGTGTTACAAAAATCACTTGCTACAAAACCAGTATATAAAATCATTGAAGAAGATATTCTAGCGTTATTATAAACGTTTATTATTATTCAGCTAATGAAAAAGTTCGATGTTGAATTACGATTTCTCACACAAATCATTGTTTTAAGAGTTCTCACGCGAATCGCAACAATATTTTTGGTTGTTCGATATTACAAAGGTTAACAAACGTTCGTTATAACATGTAACCCGACTTTTATAATGAATAAATTATTATCGTGCCCCACGCTATCCTATTCGGGCATTGTGATATCGGTAAGGTACACAGGGACGAATGATGTACTTCACAAATATCGATGACCAGGAAAGATCAATCGCAAAACAAAAGAGACAGAGTTTCATGGCGCAGAAAAAGTGTTATACTCATGTGAAACTTTTATAATCGTATTTTTGTATTATTCTTCTAAAATATTACGTATGTGTTAAATATATGCAAGTTAACCCTTAATGAACGAGCACATTTTTCTAGAACAATGACCAGTAAATCAACGGATTGTTAAGAAATTGATTGCTTTATTTCCAGAGCGAGAAAAAGTGCATAATTAACATCGCTATTGGATTTTATGGAAATTTTCAGTAATAATAAGTATATGAACAGATATGCCTATGCAAAAGGATACTGAAGTAAGAATTACAGAAAAATAATGGGAGTTGAAATAAACTATTGGGAATGGGGTTTTATATTGCTAAATGAAACGAACTCTTATTTATGAAATGATACTCTGATAGTTTATTATTGCTTGTATGTAACACGAGGAAAGGCAATTCTGACCGTACCTTGCGAACTTTGTTACGAGATTAGCAGAACGCAGTGGTCGAAATTCCTACAACCCCGTGTTGTTCTGTTTCTCAACGTTTTCGAACTTTCTAAAATGCCAAATGTGGCTTAGGTTCTTGGAAGAAGCCCTTGAGAAAGTACGTTAAGAGAAAGCTAGTTTATGATTAATCTTTGCTTCGTAGTATTTCTGTATTCAATTTCTAACATAAACGAAATAGATTTATGTACAGTGGCTCCAAAAAGTATTCGTACACTATGCCACAAATAAATTTGTTTAACCCTGAAATTCTGAATCTGATAGAAGTATTTGATAAAACTTGGTGGGTATGTATTTTCTTTTCATCTAAATGCCAATTTAAAGGAGTGAAAGCAACGTTGAAGTTTCTGAGTTTTCTCTCATTTTTCAAAGATAACTTTGTAATGATGCTTGATGAAGCAAAACCTTTCAAACAGAAAATGTTTAATTTTTAATACTCTATTGCCCTGTTATAAAAAAAGAACACAGAAAAGCTTGTATTCAAAGCGTGAAAAATCATTAAAATTTTGAGATTCGTTATCAGCCCCCTTAAAAAATATTTTGCCGCCAAAAAAATTGTTCTGGGCAGGACACACCATGCTCTGTACACACATAAAATTTTCATTGAAATCAGAATTTAAGAAGTAGATGAATTTCCTTATTATACAGTGTACGAATACTTTTTGGAGCCACTGTATGTAATGTATAGATTTGTATACATTTGTAAATTTATTTTTCATAGATTTACAATGTATTTATACAAAATTACTTATATTTTTTTTAGCTATGGTACTTCTCCCAAAAATCCCCTATTGCCGATCGCCCTTAGTTTTAGCGTCCACAAGCACCACTAAACCTAACAGATTTTTTAAAATATAACGTTATGCCGCCTATATGACGAAACCCGATTTTTTTAGAATATTTATAATGTCACGAATATGGCGTCATACGTTCGCTAAGGGTTAATTACCCATCACCCAACATATCGAAATATTCGGAACAACCCTGATCAGAGATGCGGGTTGAGCGCGTCGTCGAGTTGTAATCACGATACGCAAGCGTCGCGTTGATTTCACGCCAGAAACGTGTACACGTGTGCATGCACATACAAAGTGTTATGCATCGGGCAACGCACAACATGCTCATCTACGCGGGGTGAACACTGGCCGACTCTTGACCATTCAAGCATACTCGTGCGCAGTGTACGCGCGTGTATGTGTACGCGTGGTCACATAATGTTACGTTTATACCTGGCATTCATCATTAGCCCCGCTAATTGATGTTGAACACGAATGGTTCGGGCGAACGGGCTAATTAATATAAATGGCCGCCGCGAGGATTACAGCGCCGGCCAATGGCGCCACGACGCAATTCATTGTGTACTTTACGAATCGGCCGAAAGCCGATTAAGCCTGCCAAGTCACCACTGACGCGCGCGCAAATATTCTACAGGATAAAGTTGACCGTGGCGCGCAAAACCTGACGGAATCGTTGCTCCATACGGTCAATTTCCTTTCGATTTTCGCGAGTATGTAATGAAATAGTTGTTGGTAAAGTTAATGTGGATAATACTGAAACAATTTAACCAGTTAAGCGCGGAATTTAATTTTACAAATCCCTCACGGGGCGCGGAATTAAAAGCAAGTAATGGCGTGTATACACGTCGAACGCTGGGCAAAAGGTGCTATTATAAATTTTACGAAAAACAAGGATTACATTTTTATTTAATAAAAAATTAACAATTCATTTCCAAAAAAGTGACTGTTATTGGAAACTTGTTAAAAGATTGTTAAAAAATAATAAAATACACAGGATACAATATAAGAGTAATACAAATAATAATAAAATACATAAGCAAGAAAAATTTGGTAATATAAAGGAAACATACTATTAAATAATACTCTTGTTGTATTTTATTGAAATTTCGAATTTTGATAGCCAATATTATTTTACACGACCAGTATACACGTCGTACGCACCGCAATGGAGATTTGGTTCGACGTGTATACACGTCAAACACGCTTAACTGGTTAAAAGGAATTATGTTGATAACAGTTTATTGGAATAGTATTGATGATATTAGTTTGTATAAGATTAATAGAATACCACAGAGAGAATTATTGAATGTAAATTATTAATAAGATATATGTGTTTTTGAACTTTTAAGCAAGAGTGTACCATTTGGAATCTTCCTTAGACTTTAAGACTCTCTAATACTTCCTAACATATTACTGCATTTACTAGAAATATCTAATGGAATTTGAAACTTTCTAATGCAAGTATATATGCATAGCAAAGCCTTAACGAATGCAGGTAAATAAAGCGTTAACGCTGTAAAAACGTTATGATAACGTAAATGTAGTATCTACGAGTGTAAAATTTGTAAAATTTCAGTTACAAAACTGCAAAATATTCTTATATAACAATTTCCAACTTCATTATATGTATAATATACATTAATTTCTTCATTGCAGCGACTAATATGCGTACATAGTAACTTGTTACTTACGCTAACAGAATAGAAACAACTTAAAGAAATGTGTTCTATCACAAAAACGGGGAAAGAATTTGTTATATTACAATGTTCTTTTATACAGTGTAGACGCAGCTTAACACTTAGCCGAATGAATGGGGAGATCTTCCATTTTGTCCTCAACAAATCACTACTATTAATTCTATTTGCTTTTGTTATTAATTAGTCTTGAACTAGTACTATTCATCAATTTTCTAAAATACAATTTTTAATAAATTCAACATCAGCTTACGATCAACTAATAACAAGAGTAAATAGAATCAATGGCACTGCTTTGTCAAGGAAAAAATGGAAGTTCTCCCCATTCGGTAGGCTAAGTATTAAGATATTTAAGTATGCAAACACTTGTAGTTACTCAATTTCACGAGTCGCTATAAGTGTCCTGATACTTTTAAATGGCAGTGTATGACCACTAAAAAGAAAAATTCACAAGACAAAAAGTTAGATTCAGGTGTCAGTTTCTTGGATGCGCCAGAGACTGACCATGTGCAGCAGTTTAAAATTACGGCGGGAATCGATAACCCAGTTCCTCGTAGGATGGCCGACGTGCCAAATGCGATTCGCTGAATCGAAACACCGTGATGAGATCGTTTTTTCTGAGCACGTCGTACCGGAGTCTCGGTCTGCACTTTATGACAGCCGGTTCCCCTCCAGACACGGTGTACCGAAGGTGGTATAAAAAAAAAAGGGAAAATGAAAGGAGGCGGAGGAGAAGAAGAAAGGATGAAAAGGTGGAGGCAGAGGGGAAGGAGAAGGGCTGGAGAGGGGGGCAACAAGGAAAATTGGACTCAAGAGAATCCAATATAGCGGACTGTTAAATCGTGCCAGAGTAAAATGAAAGAAGTGTAGGGGAATAAAGCGAAATGAAGAAACGCTTTCAGCGAAAAAACGTCTTTTCGAACCGGCGACCGGCTCGGAAACTTTTTACCGTGTTTTCAACGGTGATATTACACGGGATTATCTCTGTTGGTATGTTTTTGCAAGAACGTGTCTGTAAATACGGTAGACCCTCGTATAGCCCGTTCTCTTATAACACTGGGATACTGTTATCGATAAACTCATCCCTTAACCATTTCTCTTATAACGAAAAGTTACATTTATAGTGTGGATTACAGCTTACATAGCACTGAGATGTACTACATTTGTAATATGTTATTTCACTTTTACCATAGGTTTAATTTGTGAAATTAGAGACACACGAAGTGTTCCAATTTCTGTATTCGATATTTAAATAGCAATGTAGTAATAACAGATCCTTCAATTTATTGATACTGAGGATGTTAGTAGAAACTCGTTTTATTTTATAAGTGATCAATTTTTTAAGATGACACTATAACCATAAGTTTTAGTTTCTTTTCAATTCCTATATTACTCAGAATATATGGCGATTCCTAACTTTTGCCAAATACTGTATTAATAGACATCTAACTAAATAGTCTTCTAAAGTAAAACAATTATTATTTCTTAAATTCTTATATTCTTTAGAATATATAATGATTCATAAGTATTAATTACAGAATCCTTCATTCATTCATATTGTAGTAATGTGATCGAGCGGATGCGAGGCTGGAAAGGTCAGAGGAGTACTTGAGTTGGGCGATTGTCGCGTGAACGCAGAATGTTTGGGCTCGAATGTTTCTAAGGCGTGAAAGATGAGAACTTGATAAAACAGTGTGACTGAGAAATTCTGGGTAGTCGTGACCGAATGCGTAGAGTGAGAAAGATTGACAATTAGAATGAAAGAAAACAAGTGTTTGGAAGAATATATGACGGGGAAAATGGCAGAAAGTATCAGACGACGAACGCAGAAAGTATCAGACGACGAACGCAGAAAGTATTAGACGACGAAGGGGGAAAGTATTGAACGTAGAAAGAGTGTTGAAGAAGCGAAGTAGTCAGCGTAGAGAGAAGGACTGTGTAGTTTACGAAGCATAGGCGTTGTTTGCGAAACATAAGCGCAGTTTGCGAAGTATAAGCGTAGTTTGTTATGTTGTGTTCGTTTGTGTCGTTTTAGTTTTATTAAATACACGTATATTTATTATTTTATTCACTCATCTTTCTTTTCTTTTTTTTCATTTATAACCTTTCCTATAATATGCTATGCATTAATAACAATTCTTCATAGCTTCAGATATAAAAATTATTTAAGATTTCAATTCCTACGTTCACAATTCTGTTCTTTTTAAATTTTCATATCACGCACCATTCTGTTCTCTTTAAATTTCCATATCATCCGGAATACTAGCAATCTCAAACTTTTGACCAGTACTGCATCGATCTCTGCTCTCGGCACTCGAAAGAAACCGTATCTCTCTTCTTGCAGAACGCGACAAGAAGCTTTGACAAAAGAAGCAAGAAAACCATTTTTGCATAATCCCGCCAAAAGCTACGAAGAGAGGTAGTGAGAGAGAGAGAGAGAGAGATCACCAACATTTCGCGTGCAGGACAAAATTTAATTTAGCAAAGCAAGCCAAAAGAGGGTAGAAGGGCGACTAAGAGGGGCAGAGAATAGCGTCGGTCACAACAATAACTTTTGAAAACCCTACTCTGCCCTCCGCAACCGCAACCACTCGTTGCTTATTGCTTTCAGTATTAACTCACCCCTTCCACTGTACAATTCTCCTTCTGTAGGATCGCTCTTTATCACGAGAGAAAGCCAAGACTTTATTCTGACCCGTAATAAGTACCTCCTCCATAGCCTATTTCTCCCAGCCTATTTTCTCCCTCTTCTAACATCCGGTTATTCCTTCAACCTGTCCTTTTCCAATATGTTTGCAATTTACTCCTGTTCCTTTCTTCTTCTTATTATTTAATAATAATAGATGCTTTAACGCTAGAACTACCAAAATGAGATTAAAACGAAGAATCTGTCATTCTTCATAGAAGTTTTGTAAATTTACTACTCCGATGTGTAATGATTTCCTGTACAAAATAAATAAAAATAAATATCTTTTTAAATCATTTTCATATTGTTCATTTGTCCATAGTTTCATCGTTAATCTTCGCAACACCAATATAGCGGAATTCGTACATTGTAACGCAGCTGTAAATTTCTTTTCCTTGGAATCATAAACTGATGTAATACGAACAATCAGTGTTACTTCTAAGAGGAATAGTTTTTAGCGAAACTTTAGTCTTGAAGAATATTAAGCATCCAATCCTATTTTTTTTTTAAATAACATAACCTACTAGTATCCAAAATCTCTACCAAAGAAATATTGAAATACCTTAATAAAAATGTATCAAACTGTAGTAAATTGATCATCGTCCAAAGTTTTATAACCTATTTCTCTCAAAAATTCAAAGTAATTAACAAAAATATATTACACTGTAACAAACTGACCACCATCCAATTTTGTATATTTAAATAACCTTCTCCTGTATCTTTCACAATAAAAGTTCAGACTACTTGATAAAAGCATATTACACTGTAACAAACTGGCCATCACCCAAATTTTCATATTTACATAACCCATTTTTGTATCTTTCGCAATAAAGGTTCAGCCTAGTTGATAAAAGTGCATTACAATGTAACAAACTGGCCATCATCCAAATTTTCATATTTACATAACCCATTTTTGTATCTTTCTCAATAAAGATCCAGCCTAGTTGATAAAAGCATATTACACTGTAACAAACTGACCATCTTCCAAATTTTTAAATTTACATAACCCATTTTTGTATCCTTCGCAATACAGGTTCAGCCTAGTTGATAAAAGTGCATTACAATGTAACAAACTGACCATCCCCCAAATTTTTATATTTATGCAACCCATTTTTGTATCATTTACGATCAAACTTCAAATTAAGTCCTGCCTGTCGATATCACCGGTATTTATCGACGAGGTCATTGCTGTAAGATCATAAGCAGCTCTAAGGCGGCCTCGTGAAGCGGAAAATCAGTCGCAGGGGAGGTCGCGTCACCCGGTTCCAGGGGCTTGCATCTTCTTCCAAGTGTTTGCACTGCCAACAGCGAACAACGGTATTATCCATCAAGGTAGTGGTTTAGCATGCTGTTGTCAATCGTTTCTGTGCCGCACAGGGCCGCCGTTAGGTCGCGAACACCGGGCAAACTCATCACCGTGTCAACGTCGATCAAACCATCAAAATATCATCGAGCAGAGGCAGAACGCCTAAAGCAACGAGCACTATCATCCATCAGAGAAACCTCGTCACATGTAAACGCCATTTCTCCTCTGTTTGTACGCGATGCAATGCAGATCGATAGTAACGCATCCTCTTTTCATCTCTATCTCTCTGTCTCTTTCTTTCTCTCTCCCTCCCTGCATGCCCCTTGTCACCGTTCTATCCGACTGCACATGTTGCCAACATGCACGCTAATTTGACACATTAATCCTGTATTGCTTATGGATCCGATTTAAGGTGGACTCCGCTTGAATGATTTTCTAGTGCGACAAAACACGCATATGGTTTATGGAATGACTCATATATTTGTAAATTCTGAAAACTGTTATATTATTCTTTATATTTTAAAGCAACTACAATATTCTGATCCTAATTCCACTAAATATTCATAAAGGAATATTGAAGAAATTATTTGAAGATCATAGTGCAAACGATAGTTCTGTCGAATTGTGGATAAATATTCGAAAACGATGGGTGTACGTTGCGAAGAGTTGTTGCAAGAAGTTGGTAAAAACGTGGACATTTATCATTTACTCACCAACGTTTTAAAAAGTACTACCTAGATGTACTGAAGCAACTTCAGGAAAGTGAGATAAATACACCTGAATACTGAAACTTGAACATAATTGCTCGTGTTTACCTACAAATTACAATAATCCTTTCTCAAATATAAATACACTCGTTAATTTGGGATCTCAATTTGTTGCGTCCTAAATTAGGGCAGAGGTACGTACAGTAACGACCCTATACCTGCCTCGGTAGAATGGAAGTAGTTACCAGCCCTCCCTTCCTACAATACCTGTAAGCAATTGTGATTAGTTCGGGATTGCCATCACTTTTGGTATAAATATCGAGCCATGTAAAACATTGCAACAGACAGACACACACAGAACAAACACAAATCAGAGCACAACTCACCAAAAGAATACAATTATTATATACACTTAACTCAACTCTATCGTGTTCAATTTGACACCTAACCAACTCCTAATATCAACCTCATCAAGAAAAATACCTTTCGCCATACAAGGCGATCACAATAAAGTTGGGAAGTATTTCGGGAGCAATACACCGCTCTCGCAGCTAAACCGACGTACAAAACATAATTATTGATATCTACCACACTATCTAGCATTAAAGTAATTATTATAACAATATGTAGTTTGACAACCATATCCAGTTTTCCAAGAGATCATATTTTTAGTTGATACACGCTTCCTTAGATTATGAATTTCTTTTAGGCCTCTCCAATTTTAAGTAAGAAATGAATTTGTACTTATAGAATATCGAAAGCTTCTTATAAGAGATATACGTAGCTCTTCGACTTTTATCGCCTTGCTTTCGGCTTGTAACATTCGATAAATGTGCACAAACTTTTGAGACCGACTGTACTTAAAGGAAGCACGGTAATATACTCGCGTGTTAGTGCTGGATTCCTCCGAAACAATGATTCACCATGAATCAATGGGGGAGGCGAAAAGCAATAAGATTGTTTGGAACGGATCTGTTAGCCATTCGAGGTGGCAGCATGTGAAATATAAGTCAGAAACCGATCGAAAGCTATTTTGCTCGACTACCGAATGGCTGGACTTCCCTTCACACGCTTGGAACTGGCGCCGTCGAGAGCATGAAAGAAACTATCAAACTATCAAAACTTTCCATCTAATATAACGGTGATGTACATCCCCGTTCAAAAGTGTTGGGACATCCGTGGAAAATCAAGTGAATTACAAGAATTGTTAAGAAGCTATAAAACCTTTAAGAGTCATTACATTGCCTAGAAGAACGAAAAACTTTATATTTTAGTTACCAATTACTTTTCCCCATAATTTTGAAATAACTTGAAAATTACAATTTTTGTACAAGGCATTGCTTATTTCCATGTTTTACTCCAAAAAAGGTGGCATAAACTGTATGGATAACTCAATACTGTGTCTAGTGTAAAATTTGGAGTTTAAAGAATTCATACACAGTCAACCATAAAACTTCCCCTACAAAACTGTCAAATTTCGAAAAATTTGAAACAGAAATCAAAGACTTCGGACATTGAACGTTAGTCAGTTTATTAGATAAAATTGGATAAATTTTAAAAGGAGTCATGAAAAAAGATGTTATCAAATTGTTTTATAAGAAAATTTAAATATGATTCTAATAATTATAAAAACAAATTTTGTATTTCTAGTTCGTTTGCATTTCCTATAACTAAGAATAATTTTCTTATAATAACAAATGCGAGAATGTTAAAGTGAAAGTGTAAGAAGTATCACTGTTCCTTCAAAGTTTGTTTAATTTTAACTGAAAAATGAACTAATGTCCATAAAATATAAAAATTCTTTTCTTTTTCATCGTTTAACATTTAATTGGTGTATACATGCTTTTAAGACTGATTGTTGTTGAAAGTTCCACTTAAGTATTCTAACGTCAATTATATAAACAAAACTGATGCTTCGAATTTTTATAAGACACCAAAATCTTTCCCTGTAATGCCCGTAGTCCTCTCGCATAAATTATTCGCTTATTTCCATTCCGTGGATTACCCCTTGCTCTCCGCTAACAAATACTCGGTGCCCCTTATCCCGAGTGGGACAGCTCTAGCATATCTTACTTTATGTTAATATCCCGAATAAGATTTAATTCAGATGTACAGTCGCTGGTATTGCGGTCTGTGCATTGTTCCGCTGCGAAGTGGATTACGGCTGGTTTGGACCGCTACCGAGAAATAGATAGACGTGTAAATCGTGGCCATAAGCTAGAGGGATCGAAGCGACACCGTTGCAAGATACATCTTGGATATGTGCCCTGCGCTAAACCATCTCGTAAATTGCGATTTTGATTGCGCGGAATCATCTCCAACCATAAGTCGAACATGTCCCTTGAAATTTGCTCTGACTTAGGGGAAGACAACGCTGCGTCTAATCTACATTGGGCGCAGAAAGTATTTGTACAGTGGTACAACTTTGACCTCTGTCGTTTACATGTAGCAAGAACATACATTAATCAACAAAAACGTGTTGTAGTATATAAAAGTACAGTATACAGAAAATAAAAATAAAAAAGACTACTTATTCTTCATAAACTGTTACTTAAAAATTAGAAAAAATGCGATCGAGCGTGAAGTTTCATGCGTAAAAGATATTCGTACGCTTCATAAATGTTAATTATAAAGTGAAAATAATTTTTTTATGAAAGCTAAGCCTTTGGTTGGATACTCCTTTTGTTGAACAATATGTTTTAAACAATTTTGCGGGTTCAAATTTGTTGATTATTAGTAATTAACGTCGTTGAAAATTGCCCAAATAGAGAATTTCCATATTTCGAAATATAGATGGTGGTATAGTTGTTCGACGTTTGAGAGCTGGAAGTAGACATTCTGAGCATGAATCTTCAACATTATCTGCACTTTCGTGATATCAAAACAAAAAGAAATGTAAAGTGGAGTAATAACTTCGTGTACCTTGAATATCTCGGTCATTTTTAGAGATAGGGATAAACTTTGTTAACAGAAGTTGAACATGGTTTAAAGAGGATCATAATATGATGGTAATAATTTTTTATAGGCGCAGGGCTTTTGCAGGTTTTAAGACCACCTTCATTTTTTAACCCTGTAATGGCACGCTGGGTCTTTCGTAGCTCTGAACGTGACGCTGGTTTCCATCACTGTATCACAGAATAATTGACTAAACGCTTGAAAATATTTCACTGAAAGTTTCTCAAAATTTATTGCATCTCCTAAATACATGTATACGAAAACACGTCGAACTTGACAGACCCCACTGTGACATTTAGTGAGCTGAAAAAACTGTGCCATTGCAGTGTTAAAATGGCTAACAATAGATAACAAGGTTTAACCCTTTGAGTACTGGAGAAATTTTCCATACATGTAGGAATGCAATCGAGTGGATGCGAGTTTGGGAAAGTCTGAAGAGTGCTTGAGTTGGGCGATTGTTGTGTGAACGCAGAATGTTTGGACTCGAATGTTTCTAAAGCGTGAATGGTGAGCACTTGAGAAAACGTTGCGACTGAGAAATTCTGGGTGGTCGTGACCGTATGCATCGAGTGAGAAAGGTTGACAATTAGAATGAAAGGAAACGAGTGTTTGGAAGAATATATGACGGGGAAAATGCGAGTGCGGGGTAAAAACTCACAGGTAAACCCTCTAGATACCCCACGGACGATCTCTTAAACGAGACCAACATCCCCCACATCCATGAATACATATCGACTCTAGTTAACAAATATGATGTCGTCCACCATCAAAACTCACTAGTTCAAATCACCGGGACATATGACCTCAATCGCATCCCCTACAAAACAAAAATCCCTATTCCTCTCTTACACAAGGCCATCATCTAAATTACTTCACCCACAGATCCTGCAAATGCCCATCCAGGACAGGAGGTATTTTGAAAATTCTCCTCCCCCTACCTCATGCTATCACAAATGTTAATATACTCACTTTCGTAGGTAACACCATTAACCTCTTTTAGCCGATAAGTATGGACCATAGGCAGGAGCGGCGCAATTAATCAACAATCTACATATAAAAAAAAAGAGCGCGGAGCAGAAAGTGTTTGACTAACGTAGAAAAAAGGTTTTGACTCTGAACGTAGAAAGAGTGTGATTCTGAACGTTGAAGTTACTAAGTTGTAAAGTCGTTTAAGTTGTTACTGTTAAATTGTTTTAAATATACATTCATTAATATTCTAATCACTTCATTTTTATTTATTCACACCTGAGTCCCATCTTTCGCTCTACTAAAGACGTCATTAAAATAGAATTTTCCTATATACATATGCTATATAAATATGGTTTTTATTCGCTTTTGCAGTGATACAGGAAACGTTCTCTCATAAAATCAATCTTAATACTTAGGCAACCAAATAAGGAGATCTCCCATTTTTTCCTCAATAAAGCACTGCCATAGATTCTATTTACTTTTATTATTAGTTAGTATTAAACTAGCGTTGTTCACAATTCATCAAATACATTTTCTGCTTTTCCAAAGTACAATTTTTAATCAACTCAACGCTAACTCAACATCAACTAATAACAAAAGTAAATAGAATCTATGGCAGCGCTTTATTGAGGAAAACATAGGAGATCTCATTCAGTTGGCTAAGTGTTAAAATATTCTTTTACACTTTGCTATATATTAGGTATACAAATTAATTTTAGTCTTTTTTTGGCAAGTTCAGAGTTTATATAAATTTGTATGCCCGAAAGTTAGTGGATGAAACAATCTCCCTCACTTTCTATAACCTTTGCCCATCTTTCGGACAACTGATGCCTGATTTGAAGAAACTAGACTGTTTTATGAACTCATCTAAAAGTGATTGCAAATTCTCATCTTTGAATCGTTGCGGTTATCCAGGTCGTTTTTTATCCTGGAGATCGAAATTTCCTTTCTGGAACCTTCGGTATTAGTATTTGCAGGTGGAATAAGATACAGTATTCTTACCAAGAACATCTCAGATCATTTCTGCAGCTTCAGTGGCGTTTCTTTTTTAACTGAAGTGCGAAGGGCATATAATGAAGAATGTGGTCTTTGCTGCACGCTATCGTTTAAACTGTTATTTACCCAGATCATGTTGACCGAATCAAGCAGTTTTCTAATGTTTTGGAAACTAGATGTCTACACTATAAGATTCCAAAAATACCGTTATGATATTCAACTTGTAAATAGCCTTTATCATCATTGAAAGATGAAAGACTAAAATTAACTTGTACACCTAATAGAACAATACCACTGTACTAGTATTTCGAATTATTTTTATTGCGTAAAAATGTTCATTTCTGCAGTTTATTGAGAAAAATTTCAGAGGAGCGCGATAGCGCTTCCAGGTTTTTTCGCATATGCATAAAGGAGTGCGATCGCGCTCCCCGGTACTCAAAGGGTTAACAATAAGATTTACGTAATAAGAGATGCTCTTTGCATCAATGCAAAATTGAAATCATAGCCAATATCCTTCTACTTTTTCTACTATTTGGTATTACTTCTTATTACGTCACATCCCTAGACTGGCTTACAATGTTTTTACTTCTCTCGCTATGCTCTGTGCTATGCCTGCTACCTTTGATGTTCCAGTTATTGCATGCTATTCTTACCAGCCATTTTGCATTTCTTTCTCAGCATCCATAACCATCTTTTAACCTTCCCATCTCTTTTGCCACTCGGTATTGCTAAGTCGTTCAAACATACGGCAACAGTGCTGCCACCCCACGAATAAAATTCTGACTGGAGTGCAAGGAGATCACGTGCTTTCCAATTAGTAAACGCAACAACAAAGAATAACACATGTACCAACTATATTAATTATGAAATAAGCGAGAATGTCTCATTTTCCTTTTTATTGTTTTGTTTTTGTTGAAATATGTATTAAGAGAACACGTGTGTGTATCAATATTGGGTGGAAAGTGTAAAAGTTAAATTGATCGAGTGAACGGTTTCTCTTTACATCTTTCTCGCTAAAGTTTTGACAATTTTGTTTGTCTGATCCAAATTTAAGCTCAGGTTCATCTCACAAGTAAATAAACATAAAATACAGCAAGAAGCAAAGTAACTTCTTCCATCCATTTCATCAAAAAGTATGTTCACCGTTCGTCAAAACATGACACATTGTTAATAATAATAATATTAATTCCAATCTATGTTAAAGAAAGAATTAACTATAGATTCAATTGCAGCTACAGACCAAGGACGTAGACCTAAACTTCTGGCCTTCTGAAACTTATAGCGATAATATACTATCGTAGTCTTAAGGACTAGAAAAGTGAAAGTGTGGATCGACTAAACGAATGCCGGGCCCATCGGAGGGGGCCGCTGATGACGAGCAGTTAGCCGATGGGACGGGAATATTTAGCGAACGCGGGGTGGGAAAAGGAAAAGGCCTATAAGGGTTTTCTCAAAAGAAGAAAGGATTAGGGTTGAATATAAAACCGAGTTGTGGAGTCGTATAAAAAGCTGAGAGTTAAACATAGAGTTGCGGGGCAGAGTTGGGTTAGAAATTACTGTGTACTGTATATTTTTGCTGTCAATCATGTTAATAATAATAATGTAGTGATTTAGAGAGAGAGAGAGAGAGAGAGAGAGAGAGAGAGAGATTTCAAAAGGACGAATGGGTAATTAGATTGTTTGTAATGGAGCGAATGATAGGCTGAGTGAGGAAAGAATGAGAGGGAATGAGTGAGAGAGCGAGAGAGAGCGCGTGAAACGGTGTGACAAAAGGCGAAGGTAGTCAGTAGAGTAAGGTAGTCAGTAGAGCAAGAGACGCGAATGGCGAGCGAAGGCGTTGCGAGCGGACAAGTGTAATGTGATAAATAAAACTATTTAATATCTAAAACTACAACAATAATAATAATAATAAATCTTAAGAACCTTCTTTCTACAATAACAACAAAAATTGATGCCGCCGTGAAACAGACCTTCAATAATGAACCGCAACGCTCAAGGGCTTAAGATGCCTTGCGCGGTATTTGGCATGCGAATGGCCCACTGTTCGTCGTTCGTTCTTCTTTTCCCTATATTCTGTGCGCGCGCGAGCCGTTCAGCCCCTCCACCACTCGTGACGCTCGAGAGAATAATTTAGAGAGCACTTTGGTGGCGGCAACTCCACCCAGCGTAAAGCATCCACCCATCTAAAGCACCCGTCCAGCTAGCCGAAGATATCTTTTCGCTCGCTTTTCCACCTTCTTCCCGCTCCCGCTTTATGAATTGTCTGGCCTGAAGTTATGGTCAGCCCAGGAACCCGTAAACTGCCAGCAGCGTCGCCGTGAATCAGCCGGGGCTCGACTCTGCCGGTGACGTGTGCCCCGAGAGAGGACCCCCTCGCGAGATTCTTCGGCAGACTTCCGGTCGGCCGTCTCTTGGTGCCACGATCTTCCGCCGCTTCCTACCGAATGCATGCGGCGAAGATTCGCGCCACCGCTGGGTTAAATTTATACGTCGAAGTAAGAAAGGGCGACACACAATTAGCGACGCATTAACCGGTTAAGCGCGGAATTTAATTTTAGAAATCCCCCACAGGGTACGGATTTAAAATCACGTAATGCCGTGTACACACGTCGAACGTAGGATAAATGATCCTATTATAAATTTTATGAAAAACGAAGACGGATTAGATTTTTATTTAATAAAAAATTAACAATTCATTTCTGAAAAGGTTACTGTTATTAGAAACTTGTTAAAAAATGGTCAACAAATAATAAAACACATAAGATAGAATATAAAAATAATACAAATAATAATAAAATACATAAACAAGAAAAACTTAGTAATATAAAGGAAACATATTATCAAATAATAGTCTTGTTGTATTTTATTGAAATTTCGAGTTTTGATAGTCAATGGTAATTTTTTATTTTATACGACCAGTATAAATGTTTATTCTTAGGTCGCAGAAAGGGTTAGCTTGAAAATTTTTCCATTGCTAGGTGTCAATAAATATTGAACTCATGCCTCGACCCCGGTGACAAGTTGACCGATCAAATTTCGCCGATGTTATCACACACTTTAAATCACAACAAAGTTCACTCAAAAAGTCGCGGTGGAAAAATCCACATGTTTGGAAACGTTTTTCATTTTATTGTAAACTTATGTATGCAGAAAATACTGCAGAAAATTGTTACATAAAAATAAACCTTCATTACATCTTAAAATGTAGAAAGCCGATATATCAACTCTGTGGTATTAAAAGGATTAAACACATACCGTGTCCGTACTCTAATCGAGATCTACCTGCAATTTCGACATGCCGGTGTGACCCTCGCGATAACCCCTTGCGTAAGACCCCAATTCCGACTAAGCGCCTTAGATTCTTAATAACTCTGCGATATGAATATGTATAAAAACCCCATCTCCAGTCCGAATAAAATTCAGCCACTTATGCATCAAGCTCTGTGTCGAATCTCTGCTCAACCTACCCCAGAATTTATTATTACTAAATTGTGTTGTATCGACTCCAAGCGACTACGATCCTCTTGTGATTCGATAGATTGATTTATATCACTGGCGATCTCAGACTTGGGACAAATGGAATGACTCATATATTTGTAAATTCTGAAAACTGTTATATTATTCTTTATATTTTAAAGCAACTACAATATTCTGATCCTAATTCCACTAAATATTCATAAAGGAATATTGAAGAAATTATTTGAAGATCATAGTGCAAACGGTAGTTCTGTCGAATTGTGGATAAATATTCGAAAAAGATGGGTGTACGTTGCGAAGAGTTGTTGCAAAAAGTTGGTAAAAACGTGGACATTTATCATTTACTCACCAACGTTTTAAAAAGTACTACGCCTAGATGTACTGAAGCAACTTCAGGAAAGTGAGATAAATACACCTGAATACTGAAACTTGAACATAATTGCTCGTGTTTACCTACAAATTACAATAATCCTTTCTCAAATATAAATACACTCGTTAATTTGGGATCTTAATTTGTTGCATCCTAAATTAGGACAGAGGTACGTACAGTAACGACCCTATACCTGCCTCGGTAGAATGGAAGTAGTTACCAGCCCTCCCTTCCTACAATACCTGTAAGGAGTTGTGATTGGTTAGGGATTGCCATCACTTTTGGTATAAATATCGAGCCATGTAAAACATTGCAACAGATAGACACACATAGAACAAACACAAATCAGAGCGAAACTCATCAAGAGAATACAACTATTATAAATACTCAACTCAACTCTATCGTGTTCAATTTGACACCTAACCAACTTCTAATATCAACCTCATCAAGAGAAAAGCCTTTCGCCATACAAGGCGATTACGAAAAAGTCGGGAAGTATTTCGGGAGCAATACATCGCTCTCGCAGATAAACCGACGTATAAAACACCCCGTGACACCGGAGATACATCGAAGGGCAAACGCGAGAGGATTTTCACTTCCGGTTGAGACAGTACTTCCCGACTGGTTAAAAAGCGAGACGAGTTCACAGGCTTACTTCTATCGAACCTAAGACGCCATCGCCGGAGCCGAAACATTCTTAGCCACGTTATGGAAGCGAAAGCGAGGAACGAAAGTGGTCTCAGGCGGGTAAGCCGACCGGGAAGCGGCAGAATGAGAACGAGATTAAAGTATTTGCAACTACAAGAACGACGCAGCAAGACTGTTAACCAGTGAACATGTTCCTGCGCGACACTTTCGCAAATTTCTTCCTCGTTCGCGAAAAACGAAGAAAGTATCGCATAAGGAAAAAACCAACCATTGTTTTCTTGGTCGTTTTCAAAAATTCATATACAGATCATTTGTGTTAATTTATAGTTGTTAGACGAGAGTAATTTCAAACAGGCCATCTTGATAAGTGTGTAAAAGTGATCGAGGTTGACAGTGCGTGGAAAGAAAGAAAGAAAAAAAGAAAGAAAACAAATTAAATAAAATAAGTATGAGTTGTGTGTAGGCGGATTCCGTGAACAAAAAGAAATTGCGTGAAAGTGAAAACATAACGAAAGATTGAGAATTGAAGTAAATCTCATATTCAGCTTCAAACAATTTTACTTTCATTTATTTTTCTGTTCATTATTTATGTTCATCTCAAATAAAAGTAATAACTCAACAATATCGCGTGAAGTTATAACTAATTTGAGCAAAACTCTTTTTCGTTTATAAGAAACATTAGATTCGTGATAAATTTAAGTTTCATTCTGAATTAAGTTTGAAGTTATATGGAATGGAAGAATCTACTGTATATGTAGTTATTCCTACATCACGTTCAACCGTTTCATCCTCTATGGGAGCAATTAATCTTGAACATAAAATTACAAAAAGCAGCTGAACAGAAATTCAACTTTATCTTAGTTTTTGAACGTCGAATCTCTGTTATGCGAACTTGTTGAGATATACGCAATTTTGTATTATGTGAAAGAGGGAGAGTGAGGTTCGGCGTTGAATTCGCCGCGATGTCGGAATGTGCGCTATGTGTTAGGAGCTCTGCGTTTTCTTTGTTCTGTATGCTGTGTACTCCCATGACTGGGACACGTGCTCTCTCTTCTTTGTTTTTTATTATTAAACTTTTGACCACCAATAACGCAAAGCGTAAGGATGATTATCATACGAAAATTCTGCTTTAATGACTTTAGTAGAGTGAAAGCTGGAACTCAGGTGTGAATAAATAAAAGTGAAGTAATTAGAATATTAATAGTATACAGTAGCTCAAAAAAGTATTCGTACACTGTATTATAAGGAAAATCATCTAGTTCTGAAATTCCGATTCCAATGAAATTTTATATGTGTAGAGAGCATGGTGTGTACTGCGTAGGGCAATCTTTTTGGCGGCAAAATATCTTTTAAGGGGGCTGATAATGAATCTCAAAGTTTCAGCGATTTTTCACACTTTGAATACAAGCTTCCCTGTGTTCTTTTTTTTATGGCAGGGTGATATAGGATAATAAAAATTAAACATTTTATATTTGAAAGGTTTTGTTTCATCAAGTACCATTACAAAGTTATCTTTAAAAAATGAGAGAAAACTCAGAAACTTCAACCCTGGTTTCACCCCTTCAAAATGGCATTTAGATGAAAAGAAGAGATTAATTCATACGTATACTATTACGATCTACATACCCACAAAGTTTTATCAAATACTTCTATCAAACTCAGAATTTCAGGGTTAAACGAATTTATTTGTGACATAGTGTACAAATACTATTTGGAGCTAATGTATATATTTAAAACTGTTTGACAGTAACAACTTATACGATTTTACAACTTAGCAACTTCAACGTTCGGAATCACACTCTTTCTGTCTTCACAGTCAAAACCTTTCTTCCACGTTAGTCACATACTTTTTGCCACGCGTTCGCATTTTTCCTGTCATATATTCTTCCAAACACTCGTTTCCTTTCATTCTAATTGTCAACCTTTCTCACTCGATGCATTTGGTCACGACCGCCCAGAATTCCTCAGTCGCAACGTTTTCTCAAGTGCTCATCTTTCACGGCTTAGAAACTTTCGAATCCAAACATTCTGCGTTGACACGACTATCGCGCAACTCAAGCACTCTTCAGACTTTCCCAAACTCGCATCCACGCGATCGCATTCCTACATTATTATTCAGTATACCTATTTAACAAGGATCTGTTCAATAAACATTATTTCTAAATTCTATAAGTGGTTTCCAATACAACTAATAGCAACAGGTGAAGAGGAGAGCTAACGAACCTCTGTTATCAAAACTATTCTGTTATCTGAACCGCCATGTCCTCCGACATGTTCAGATAAACGAGATTCTGCTGTACACTCGGTACTTCGGTATTTCCTTGAAACAGACGAAAGCAGAAGGAGAACGAAGATGTAGGAAATATCCTTCGCTGCGTTTGCAATTGTACAGTTTGTACAACGCAATGAAGCTCACGATTCTACCCCGACGATGCACGTTAATCCCGTTACTTCCGTAGCCTTAGTTTCGTAATCCTCGAAGTCCTGATTTATGCAACAGATACTCAAGAGATAACTGGAAAGCATGGTAGGTCACATACTCTTAAGACGGTCTCAAGGAAACCTCCGCAGTGTAGGAAACTCTGCAGACGTTCACAATATACAGGGTGTTCCGTGCAACCGAGACAAGCTTGTATCTTTGCTCTCTTGAGAGCTGAATTTAATAAAGTTCGAAAGGAAATCTTGATTTAGTTTTGGAAAATGATTTTGAAAGATTCTATAATAGCAAAAAAAGATTCGATTACAAATTATAAGTATATCACTTGCTCAATTTCATGAGTCACTTTACGCAACGTTTCCTCCTCGATTTTACAATTCTACTCAGAAAAACGACCCCCAATCCACACCTTTCTTTCCCTATTTGTAGTGTCAACGAAAATTTTTCAACACGATCTTCATTTATTTTTGGAAAATGATTTCGAAAGGATTTATAATAATAATTAGACTGTGGACTTTTGTGCAAATTCCAATTTTTATAAACACAGCTAAAGGAATGGGTCTTACATAAATATTTGTCTTACCCCTAAATAGTATAACTTGTACTATGCTTGAAATATTTTGTGTATCCTTGCACATTATGTGCATTCTGTACCATTTTGCGTACTTGGGTTTTCCATAAATGCATAAAAGTTCGCAGTTTAATTATAATAAGCTGTTCGATTGCAAATTATGAGTACACCGTTTACTCGATTTCACGAGTCACGTTTCCTTCTCAATCTATACATATAAAAAGAAATGTCCTGACTGATTCATCACCGCGGAGCCTAAGCTATTGAAGCTAGAAACATGAACTTTGGACGATGGATTCCTTTTATGACGTAGGCACCCATTAAGGAAGGACTTTTTGATATTCCACCCCTAAGGAGGTTAAATAGGGGTTGAAAGGTTATTTGAAAATCCGCCGTCTTTGAAGCAAACACTATGAAAACTGGTATTTAGCTTTTCGGTTAGAAATAAAGAAATAGGGGTTTCGACGTTTTTGGAAAATCAACCTCTAAGGGGGTAAAATAAGAAATGAAGGTTTGTTTGAAAATCCGCCAATTTTGAAGCAAGCACTATAAAAATTAGTAAGTACTTAACTTTCTGGTTAACACTATGCCGTCCGGCGACACCATAGTAGTGTCATGTGCAAAGAAGTGGCCGGCGACAGCACTTTAGTATCGTTTGCATTCCGTTGATGATCTGTGGGGTTTTGTTGTTACTTTACTTAAGTGGAATAAGTTATATACGTCAGCAAACGTTTTTTTTATAAGTACTTGTACCCATTCATCATGGCAGACGAAAGAGAAGACAATTATTTACGATGAATGCGTGGATGACTTGTCCCACGTTCCAATCGACATTGCCAATTGGGAAGAAGACATTGCAGATCCGGCAAATGAAAGTGAAGCAGAATCTTCAGACAGTGAAATTCTTGCAAGAAGAATTTGGCGAACGGTACGGTTCTCAAGTGATTCGGATGAATCAGAAGAAGACGATACAGTGCCATGGTCAGATATTAATTTACTGAGGACCAATGATGAATTTAAAGGATTTTCGGGTCCAAACGTATTTCCCGAAGAAACACAGAGTCAGAGTTATTGGGAAGGATTTATTCGAATATGTCAGCAGCGAAACAAACAAGTATTACGATCAAAATGTAAATAAAGAAATATATAAAACATAGAAATTTTACATTTATTTACATATGTACATTTTTTTAATTGAATTTTGATTCAAAACTCGTGAGAACTACCGATGAGATTAATATAACTTGAAATTTATCATCTCCCAATAACCCCAAAAACAGCCGGCGATAAGCGAAGTAACACAATTAGTTCTGCCGGCGTCAAGCGAAGAAATGTTTACAAACAGTGCGGACGGCAAAGTGTTAAAATTAAAGCTAAGGGCTTGCAAAAATAGTGATTTCACGTGTATGAGATTTTTTCAAAACTCATCACCAAGTCGATCATACAGTAGATCATAAAGTACTTCCGCGTGGTTAAAGCCGCAGGCAACAGCTAGTTTTATACATGACAGTTCTACTCAAGAAATGGTAACACCTCCCCCCTTTCTGTCCCTCTATTCGTCAAAAACGCTCCTCTTCGTAAGTAACAAATTGCCTAGGAGATTCCGGGGGACAAAGTTCAATAATTCAAAGTAGCATCGAATCAATACGCGGACGAGACGTGGAAGTGTCGCATCTCGGCCAGTCCATTTGGGAAATCGTCCCCGGGCCGGATATCCCTTTACTAGGTGTCAATAACCAAAATAATACGCAATACATCAGAGACTGAACCGGAGATGTTCCGCGGTGACATGTTTATGGCCGTCAATGCGATGCCCTAACCCGCGGATCACCAGTCGAGAGTCACGTCGGCGCTGCCTTTGATTTATAATGGCGATTCACTCTGCTGCCACCCTCGCGGAGCCTCAAAAACTGGATGTCTGACTTCAACTCCGCGAGAACGTCCATTGGCCAGATTGCTCGAAGGGATTGCGTGACGTGGCTGTTGATCGAGCCTCGGAAACGCTTCAAATTTTAGCGGACAGTACCTAATTCTACTCTTAAAAGTAAGTCAAAGAAATGAAGTACAGCAAAACCATCCTTATTCGAATACCCATTACCTGAATATTGTATACTGTTGGATTTCGACGCGGTCAGGGGCTGTATTTTTAGTTTTAATGGAGAAATAAGTGAATGAAAACCTTTTAGATTTTAATGTTTAATAATAATAATAACATAGATTTAACTCGTTGAGTGCCACGTCAGTCACCGGTGACTGACACCGACTTTTCCGTTCAGACCGCGTCAGTCACCAGTGACTGACAGTATAAAATATGATAGTAAAGGGCCTAACGTGTTGAATGAATGCCTATATAAACATTCCATTTTGAACAGAAATACCATCCACTACGATAAAAAATGATAGCCCTAATACGTTTTAAAATTTCCATCGAGTAAATTCTAATTTGCCAGTATTGCCTTACAACAATCATTCAGAACACACTCATTCTTGCCAACATACTTTCATACACCACATTCATACCAACCATTCACACTAATTGTTCCCAGCATGTACAAACATTTTATTATGCGAACAGAGTGTCATTTGATAACTGTTTCTTATCAACAGGTTTTAGAGATTCACGCAGGTTCCACTGCTCGTCAACGGTGATATTTACGCAATCGTTCGTAACATAAGTAGTTGCAATATAATTATTATTAAAGAAGGCATTACGATAACTGATACATAGAAAACAGTTGAAACCACTGTTCCATGTTCGTCAAATAATGCTCTACAGCAGTATGTCTACCTATATAAACATCGAAGCTAAGCAAAGTGTAAAATATTATGAAATTTAACAGCAAAAAGAGTATATGCACAAATACTTAAACAAACAGTTAACTTTCTTAACCTCTTAAGTGACTTATTTCGTTCAGCGAAATGCACGCCTAGACGGCTAGTTTTTTTATCGACATCGAATAATAAGCGAAAACCAAATAAGAACATCTCTGTACATGTATATTATACTCCAGCGAATATATTCGGATTAGACATGGTGTTATACACTATTTAACTTTATGCGAGTATATTCGTCACAGGCATTTTGTAATACATACGTTGATGACAAATATACCCATCATAGCCACTGAAGAAGTTAATGTCCACTTCAATGAATGAAGTCCAATACAAGAAAAAGTAACCATTCCATTATTCAAAAATTTCTTCGTTTGAACACCGTCTCGCAACTAGTTCATACATGGGAGACTTTACTGTACAATTTTTCAGCAAGAAGCTTCATTCTCAAAAGCATCGAGCTCGGATTTGTGGAGTACGTGCGCGTTTTACTTCAACTTCTGATCCGAAATAATTGGTAGATCGTAGTTCTTTGGATTTCCATTTACACGGTCGTATTAAAGAAAGTGATGCAAAAATTCGACTTTTATACGAAGCGAGGAATACGACAGGGATGATTACACGGATAAAAGTTAACACTAGAACTACCACAGCAGTCAAAATGACTGGTTGATGATTACTTATAACAACCTTATAAATTCACTGTGGTAAAGCTTCCAAAATTTCCTATGATTTTCCGTAGAAGGTATAAATAAAGATTTATTTCTTATGTATTTCGTATTTTTTCATGTAATTTCCAATGTGATCTCTTCCGTGCAAATAAGTACGCTTTGATTGTCGGTAGTTCTAGTGTTAAGTGTGGCGACCTCTTTACAAAGCACCCCCCAGTCTGTGTCGCGATAATCAGGCGATGACGAATATAGTTATAAATCCAACTCAAATTATTTATAATTTTCATCTGTTTCTTTTATTTCGTGTTGACCTCTAAACATTTTAAACATATTAAACTTTACGAATATAATTTAGTTTTCGCCAAAATTACAATTTAAATATCAAATTGTAACAAAATTTTACGCATGACGGATATAGTCGTCATGACACAAAATTTTGCCATAAGAGAGACTACAAATTTTCTCAAAAAATAAACAATGAAAAAGAAGTGAATATTGAAAAATATATTATACGTAAATTTCAGAAAAAGTTTAAAGTTTAAAGGCGATTCAATTACGTTGTATCTATGAAATTCTAATTGAAACTTAAAAAACGGTCATTTGACCGGTTGTGCTAGGAATAGTGTTAATGCACAGCTTTTTTTTTAAAGACCGGCCAAAAAAGCACTTCCTTAGCATTATGTCAATTTAAGCTAATTCTGACCTACACGCAACAAAGGAACGTTGTAATAATAATCAAATCTACAGAAACCATCGGTAATAATTGTTATATAGAGACCTAATTTATCCGAAACCAGAACACTCTTAAAAAA
Source organism: Tetrapedia diversipes (assembly GCA_033822845.1). Taxonomy (NCBI): domain Eukaryota; kingdom Metazoa; phylum Arthropoda; class Insecta; order Hymenoptera; family Apidae; genus Tetrapedia; species Tetrapedia diversipes. The sequence continues at coordinate 25,474 of JAOPTO010000297.1, read as the reverse complement.
ATAAAACTGGCCAAAAAAAAAATCGGTCAATAGTGTTAACGCTCCGCGAGTGTCCTAACACTTTGGAAAAAGACGGACGCATGCGTGTGTAATTACGTAAACCAGATGATACCCGGGGCGGTCACGGTTCGCGATTGCAGTTACTTATACTGAAATGACTGAGGTAAGATGGAGTAAGTGCAGACTGTAATTCCGTCTGAAGTAAATGCGCCCACGCTGTCGCGCCAAAGAAGGTCAGAACCGAAGCACGGATTTGTCGCACTCGCATTCATAGAGCATTCAGACCAGACATTAATGTACGAGCCGGGCCCGACCGTTTACGTTCCCCCTGTAAAACTCGTTCGTTAATGCCCTGAAAACGGTGCGATATTTTTGCTTAATAACGCCGTCGCACACGGGGCACCATGGTTCTCACAACCTCGTCGCGGCTGTTCGCCCGCGTAATCACCACTTTCTCAACGCCCTTCCTTTGCTCTTGCTATCCTTTTCGACCAACATAGATATCGGCGACCCTGGAAACATTTAACACGGTTCCTACACGACGCAAATTAACCCAGCCTAACGTGTCGCGCTGCGTGTCTCACGTTGCGACAAAGTCAGCTCCTCTTGCATATGTACCATATGCGAAACTCGTTGATTTTACATACGGGAAACATGCTTCGTGGAATTTTAGAACGCGAAGCATTGAATTTTCGTTCGGATTAACCGGTTGCGCTCGAGAGGCGATTGTTAGTCACCAAATGATAGTTTTTAGCAGTTCTCCAGACTTTATAGTTATAGACGAAGCAGAGACAGCTTGACTGTGAGGGCAGTGAGAGTTTGATCGTGAGGGCAGAAACAGTTTGACTGTGAGGGCAGAAAGAGTTTGACTGTGAGGGCAGTAGGAGTTTGACTGTGAGCGCAGAAACAGTTTGACTATGAGGGTAGAAAGAGTTTGACTGTGAGGGCAGAAAGAGTTTGACTGTGAGGGCAGAAAGAACTTGACTATGAGGGCAGTAGGAGTTTGACTGTGAGGACAGAAACAATTTGACTGTGAGGGCAGTAACAGTTTGACCGTGAGGGCAAAAAGAGTTGACTGTGAGGGCAGAAAGAGTTTGACTGTGAGGGCAGTAGGAGTTTGACTGTGAGCGCAGAAACAGTTTGACTATGAGGGTAGAAAGAGTTTGACTGTGAGGGCAGAAAGAGTTTGACTGTGAGGGCAGAAAGAACTTGACTATGAGGGCAGTAGGAGTTTGACTGTGAGGACAGAAACAATTTGACTGTGAGGGCAGTAACAGTTTGACCGTGAGGGCAAAAAGAGTGTGATTCTGAAGGAAGTAAGAACATCGTTGAAAAGTCGTTTAAGTTGTAAGTAAGTAAGAACGTTGGGACTTTTTCCCCTGTAACCAATAGTGAGGATAGGACCCCGTCGAAAATATTTCGTTACGCCTACAGCAAATTTTTCAGCAAGCGGTTTGGGTATAAATTTTTGGTTTCTGCGAATCGGCCAATCTATCGACCCACTGACACTAAAAGGGCACTAAAATGCGACATCACTAGTTTCACCGTGGAATTTTCATTTTTTTTTTAATTATACTCATGAAATGTTACCAGCTAAATATGCTAATAACGTATTGGAAAAGTTTTGTTTTGATTGAATAAAAAAAAGAAATTCTGAGTTGGCGGTAATTCATGGTCATATTAAATTCGAGTGCAAAGGGTTAACATTCTAATCCGGTGTTTCCCAACGTGGGTCAATTCGAAAATGGACTCTATATATGTTTTGAAATTTTACTTACTGTATTTTGTTAACAATTTCATAGTGATTTCTTCCTAGCACCTATCATTTATGTTTCTTAAGTGAACAAATCAATTTTTTAATGTTAAAAATTATATATGTTACATAGGGGGGACATAAAAACTTTAGAAAGGTTAAGGTGGGTTCTAATCACTTGATTTTATTCACGCTTGAGCCCTATCATCTCACTCTGCTAAATAAACAAAATTATAAATTTCCTACAACTGTTCCACGTCAGACAGTGCTGTTTCATGTGTCAATTAACATACAAAACGCCAGAGAAATATCCTCGAAACACCGGTTGCGTTTTCACGGAGCAAAGAGCGGCTGTATCCTCGGTCTTTTACGCCGGTAATATAGTTCTTGCTATTAAACCGTTACACAACCCGGGGCTCATTCCTGCGCGAGATGTTAGAGAGGATGTTAGACATCCTAATGTAGGGTAGTTTATCTCCCCGTAGAAGGTATGCCCGTATTAGGAGATCCCTATCCGCGGACTATAATATTTCGTACGCAATTACGATTCAGACGTCAGCGACAAAGCCTGAGTGGCCGTGCAACAGTGTATCCCTGCTCTCGAATATATGATTGTAAGATACGCTTGTGCCGTATTTAGCAGGCGGATGCTTTAACGCGAACATATTGCACTTTCGATGTACGCGCTCGGGTACGCGTATACACGGACACGTATGTCTGTATCTGGCAGAGTTCGCTTAGTTATGAAACGGACTTATAATCACGCTTTAGCGCATTCCTAAGCCTAACCGTTACGCAATTCAGCTAGGTTTCCTAATGAAATTGTATGAAAATCTGTTGGGTTCGATGGAAATTGCCAGGGGTTTGATTTTTAACCGTCCACACAACTTCAAATTTCTGTGATCTGGAAATTAGAAATTAATAACTAATTAATTAGTGGTGTGAAAATTGCCAGGGGTATGATTTTTAACCGTCCACACATTTCTAATTTCTGTGATCTGGAAATTAGAAATTAATAATTAAATAATTATTGGGATGAAAATTGCCAGAGGGTTTGATTTTTAACCGTCCACAGAACTTCAAATTTCTGTGATCTGGAAATTAGAAATTAATAACTA
>JAOPTO010000297.1:0-22304 GCA_033822845.1 Tetrapedia diversipes | reverse complement strand
TTCAAAAGTCCTTTTTCCATTACTCACCTCTTCCATAGCCCAGAAAACATCCTAGCAAAGTCACCATTACCCTCACCCATAGAAAAAGAAACGTATAAATAACCGAAAATAGCTCGAAAAATCTTTTTATAATAGTAACCACCGTCCTGTGAAGACATAATTGTTAACAAATTTATGAAGACTTTGAAGTGTCTTGAATTTTCCCGTGACATTAGTGTACGCACAGCCATGGAGACCGCGTGGGACCTGTTGGCCCCGCCCTGCACCGACCAGATGTCATTACTCATTACGCGCCACGTCGTTACGGGTTCCTCCCTCCTTGATTAAAGGGCCAGAGAAAATCGTTCGATCGAACATCAGCCAACCCTTTTTGCTCCTCTTCTTGCCGTGTTCGACTCGCCTTGCACAGGTGCGTGCCACGAATCAACGGCGATCCATAGCTTATTGTTCGGAATTTTAATTAGTTTCCGCGGGTACCACCGCTTGCAGGGAATATTGAACGTCGTTTAGTTTCACGTTAAATTTTCTCGAGTCATCGTAACTCATAACCACACCTTCTGTCTTTGCTTGGCCACCGTCAACCGTCGGGGATTGATAATGGAACGAGAATGAAGTTGCCACAGACAGCCGTGCGTTTGATATCACTCTTAATCAATCTAAAGTTCTTCCTTTTAATGATGCACCGTTTATATAATAATACATATTATCTGTACACGTAGAAAGACACGTCTTGACTGACTCGATTCATGATTGCAAAGCCTGAACTATTAATGATAGAAACGTGAAATTTAGACAATGGCTTCCTTTTGTGATGTAGGCATACATTGAGGAAGAATTTTTTGATATTCCATCCTTAAGAGAGTTAAATAGGAGTGGAAGTTCGTTTGAAAATCCACCAATTTTGAAGGAAGCACTATAAAAACTAGTTGTTTGGCTTTTTGATTGGAAATAAAGAAATACGTGTTTCAATGTTTCTGGAATATCATTAAAGTTTGTTTGAAAATCCACTGATTTTGAAGGAAGCACTATAAAAACTAGTATTTGGCTTTTTGATTGGAAATAAAGAAATAGGTGTTTCAACGTTTTCAGAAAATCAACCCTCAAGAGGGTAAAATATAAATTATTTAATTTAAATATTAATAATAATTTAGAATTTAGAATTTAATTTAAATATTAATTAATTTAGAATTTAGAATTTAATTAAATAATAATTTAATTTAGAATTTAGAATTTAATTAAATAATAATTTAATTTAGAATTTAGAATTTAATTAAATAATAATTTAATTTAGAATTTAGAATTTAATTAAATAATAATTTAGTTTAGAATTTAGAATTTAATTAAATAATAATTTAATTTAGAATTTAGAATTTAATTAAATAATAATTTAATTTAAAATTTAGGATTTAATTAATTAATAATTTGATTTAAATTTAGGATTTAATTAAATAATAATTTAATTAAAATCATTTAATTTAAATATTTTTTACCATATTGCATAGTACATATTGCACATGTATAATGCAGTGAAACCATGAAATAGCAAAGGATACTGATATTCTCTGATAATTCGAACAATAAAAGCATACAACTGTGAATGTTTACTTCTAACGCAGAACATAGGTCGTTAATATGAAGCTACACGCGTACGTCCATTTCCATGTTGCGACCAGTGAAACAAAAATCAAATGGAACTTTAACCGAGTTCTTCATTCGCGAGCGAAACGATATCTAGCGGTGGTATCGGTAAAAAAAATCTTCACACGGCTCGTGCATGCCGATCGGACGTGAGGTTCGTGCAGCGAGCTAATATCGTAGAAAGCGATCGTTCACGTCATTTCCCGTGTATATGTACACGCACGCGAGCATAGGGACAGAGAACGCGGTTACGTACACCTGCCAACGAAACGACCGGCCAGATTATTCACGTAAGCACCAAGCAGAGATACGCAAGTCACACCTGTTGCTCGCTTCGATACACCGCGTGCTCTCTTGATGTTCGTTCACCCGTGGCGTGCCAACGTTTTCCCTCTGACTCATTCATCCGCAAAAAAAGCTGCGGAATATGAACGACATTTCGATTGGGCCCCGGTGTTTCCCAACGTGGGGGCCCACGACCCACTGGGGAGGGGAGGGGGCAATTTGATAGTTAAGGGGGGCAATTCGAAAACGGACTCGACACGACTTTAACCTTTAATTTGATAAAGTCCGGCGTGACGGACACATTTTTAAAATAAATCCTGACAAGTTTTTATTTCATGTTCATCGATTTCTAATCGATTAAACGTTTATTTATACCATAAACAAATAGTAAAAACTTTTCCCAGCAGTGGGCTATTGTAGATTTAAAAAAAAAAATTCCAGGACTTTATGACATACCCCTAAAGCTACAAAATTGTCAAATTCATATATTTTGAATATTTTGATCGGTGCCAAATTAAGGGTTAACCCTTTCGCTCCTGGCCGTTTAACACTATTCCTACCGACACTTCAGGTATACCTATTCCTACTGCGACATTGCCACGTAAGATAGACTACAAATTTTTCTCAGAAAATAAACAATGAAAAAAGAAGTGAATATTGAAAAATGAATTATATGTATATTCGAGAAAAAGTTTAATTTAACACTATTCCTACCGACACTTCAGGTATACCTATTCCTACCACAAGATTCCCACGTGAGACAGACTACAAATTTTTCTCAGAAAATAAACAATGAAGAAAGAAGTGAATATTGAAAAATGAATTATACGTATATTTGAGAAAAGTCTAATTTAACACTATTCCTACCGACACTTCAGGTATACCTATTCCTACTGCGACATTGCCACGTAAGATAGACTACAAATTTTTCTCAGAAAATAAACAATGAAAAAAGAAGTGAATATTGAAAAATGAATTATATGTATATTCGAGAAAAAGTTTAATTTAACACTATTCCTACCGACACTTCAGGTATACCTATTCCTACCACAAGATTCCCACGTGAGACAGACTACAAATTTTTCTTAAAAAATAAACAATGAAGAAAGAAGTGAATATTGAAAAATGAATTATACGTATATTTGAGGAAAAGTCTAATTTAATACTATTCCTACCGACATTTCACGTATACCTATTCCTACTGCGACATTCCCACGTAAGACAGACTACAAATTTTTCTTAGAAAATAAACAATGAAGAAAGAAGTGAATATTGAAAAATGTATTATACGTATATTTGAAGAAAAATCTAAAGTTTAAAGGCGATTCAATTATGTTGTATCTATGAAATTCTAATCGAAATTTTAAAAACTATAGCTGGAATAGTGTTAAATGCAATGCTAGATATCGGTGCGAAATTTAATAAAAGAAGCAAATTCTTAAATAATTGCGGTAAATAATTATCACGTATAATTTTGTTTGACGAGACCAAGATATCAACTGGGTGATTGGCGTCGACAAGTAAACTCGCTAAACAACGCAGTTTTTTAATGTTAAAAATTATGTATGTTACATAGGGGGGGGGGGGCATAAAAATGTTAGAAAAGTTGGGAAACACTGGATTGGGCGAACCTGACACAGGGTGACTAACTTCATGGAATTCCAGGCTTGGGACTTTTCAACATAAACCACCATGTGTGGAATAAGAACATAATCTCTTGAGAGACGATTTTTTATAGCAAGACAAAGAATGATTTAATTTTTTGTTTTTATTTTATTAATAGGGATACAAGAAGCAAAAAAAAAAAAAATATTGGGAAGACAATAGGAATTCAGAAATATGTAGACAGTTCTTGACATGATATTTGGCTGACACTTTTTTTTCTTGAAGTTAAATAGGATTTAAAATTGGAATTTTAAAAGGAATTCAATGGAATAAGCATAGTATGAAGTATAATATACATAAAATTAAAATAAAAAATAAAAATTTTTGCTGTTTCTACATTTTTCTACTTCAATCGAATATTTCTAAAAAAAAAATATTCTATATTTTTTCTACGCAATCGAATTTAAGCCCAGCGAGAAATTCAACCGAATCACGCTGGGCGACGAACGTGTTAACCCTCTATAGGCCCGTGTAACTTTCAGGTCACATGCTAATTTATTGACATTTTAACAAATAATCTGTTTTCTTTATGAGATGGAGTCTACATATTAATTATATAATGTTCTATAATGTAAAATTGTTTAAACTGAAAAATTTTTTTTCAGCTGCATATATAGTATTATAATTATTTATTTCCGTTCCATCAATATTTTTATATTTAAAACAAAAATTCGGCCCATAGAGGGTTAAGCGGAAAGCAAAATGACGTTTGTTTCTAAAACAATTCTTCGTCTTGCTATCATTACACGAGGACCAGTCGCCGATGCGTGTTTTGCTGGGACGTACATATATAAATGACACTTGCGCACGCACACGGTGCACAGAAAACGCATCCGTGAAACGTTGCAATACGGTTCGGTACGTTATAGTAGGAGCCACGACCTGGGAGGCCTTTCAGATAATGTGGAAACAAGAACAAAATGACGATCGAGGCTAAAGGAAGCCTGTCGAGCGTATCTTGTCCAGATATGCATTATGCGTCGTTCGCATTAAACTTCTTGCGACAGCCTGCGCGCATGCGTGTTTCGTTATTTTCATTGCCAACCTAGTAATACCGCGCGGCAACGCAATTTTCATCCCCTGTTTTGCACGGGTTTCAGAGTTTCATGATTTATGGCGTATCGATCGAGGCGAGAGAAAAAAGCAATGCAATCTAGAAAAAATTAAGCTGCATCGCAGGTTTAAAAAAAAAAACAGGTGTTCCTCGATTTACGCAAATTTTTAAAAATTTAATTTTCATCCCCTGTTTTGCACGGGTTTCAGAGTTTCATGATTTATGGCGTATCGATCGAGGCGAGAAAAATGCAATGCGATCTAGAAAAAATTAAGCTGCATCGCAGGTTTAAAAAAAAACAGGTGTTCCTCGATTTACGCAAATTTTTAAAAATTTAATTTTCATCCCCTGTTTTGCACGGGTTTCAGAGTTTCATGATTTATGGCGTATCGATCGAGGCGAGAAAAATGCAATACAGTCTAGAAAAAATTAAGCTGCATCGCAGGTTTCAAAGTACAGGTGCTCCTTGACTTTTGCACATTTTTAAAAATTCAACTTTCATCCCCTGTTTTGCACGGGTTTCAGAGTTTCATGATTTATGACGTATCGATCGAGGCAGGAGAAAAGCAATGCAATTTAGCAAAAATTAAGCTTCATTTGCATGTTTCAAAGTACAGGTGCTCCTCGACTTTCGCACATTTTTAAAAATTCAACTTTTTAACACTAGAACTACCAAAGCAATCAAAATGACCAATTGATGATTATACATAGCAGCCTTATAAAGTCACTGTGGCAAAGCTTTCGAAATTTACTATGATTTTCTGCAGAAATTATAAATAAAGATTTGTTTTCTATGTATTCAGTATTTTTCCATGTAATTTTTAATTTGATCTCTTCTATGCAAATAAGTACACTTTAATTGTCAGTAATTCTAGTGTTAAAGGTGCATTAACTACCAGAACAGTCAAAATGACCAATTTGCAAAAACAACCATTACTATTATTCCTACCAATTTTTGCTAACTTTTATTAATGGAACGATACAAATTACTTTTTAACATTGGACTTACGAACTCCATGAGCAAAATTTGCAAAAACAACTGTTACTATTATTCCTACCAATTTTTGCAAACTTTTATTAATGGAACGATACAAATATACCCAGATCTATTTCTCTGTCAGTTCTGCAATTTTTTTTTTTCAAATTCTCTTTGATGTACACCTTATTCCTTGGTACGCGTATATTGAAAATAATTATACACAAGAAATATCCGTAAATCTAGTGTTAACGATCTACCGTTTTACAACACTTTCCCTTTAAGTACCATAACAATTCAACGAGCTAGAGAGAAAGCAGAGATACTAGTTACTAAACGCGATATTATCCAAAACGGTATGCCAGTAACGCGGCATTATGGTTTTCTGCCTTTCAAGCATGCAAAGCCCTCTGCGAACCTCTCTCCCTGTTCGAATCTCGTGACGCCTACGATCGACGTCTGCGATAAGTCACACGCGTCTGTAAATTCCTTGAAATAGTCGGCTGCGTAAATCATCCACCAAAATCAATCCGTGCATTGCATAAACCTAATCGTTCACTCCGCGAAATGCTGTGTTCATAAAGAACACCGGTTCTATGCAAATTTCGACCGTTTAAATCTGTCGATGATGGTCGAATCGCGTAACCGTGTTATTGTTCAACACCGTCGACGAAGAATGAGATAGTGGACACGAAAACTGTGTTTTCCTTTTTGAAACGCAGTCATAAATTGTTAGCCTAACACGCAACTAGCTATTGTCCGCAATCTTTTTTTTTTATAATACTTACTTCAAAATCGACGGGTTTTCAAACAAACTTTCACCCTTTATTTTACCCCCTTAGGAGTTAATTTTCCAAAAACGTTGAAACACGTGTTTCTTTATTTCTAACCGAAAAGCTAAATACTACTTTTCATAGTGCTTGCTTCGAAATCGGCGAATTTTTAAAGAAACTTTCATCCATTACTTTAACCCCTTGGGGTTTGATTTTCCAAAAACGTTGAAACTCATATTTCTTTATTTTTAACCAAAAAGCTAAATACTACTTTTCATAGTGCTTGCTTCGAAATCGGCGAATTTTTAACGAAACTTTCATCCATTACTTTACCCCTTTGGGGGTTGATTTTCCAAAAACTTTGAAACACGTATTTCTTTATTTTTAACCAAAAAGCTAAGTACCAATTTTCATAGAGCTTGCTTCAAAATCGACGGATTTTCAAACAAACTTTCACCCTTTATTTTACTCCCTTGAGGGTTAATTTTCTGAAAACGTTGAAACACGTGTTTCTTTATTTTTAACCAAAAAGCTAGATACCAATTTTCATAGTGCTTGCTTCAAAATCGACGGATTTTCAAACAAACTTTCACCCTTTATTTTACTCCCTTGAGGGTTAATTTTCTGAAAACGTTGAAACACGTGTTTCTTTATTTCTAACCAAAAAGCTAAATACCAATTTTCATAATACTTACTTCAAAATCGACAAATTTTCAATTAAACTTTCATCCCTTATTTTACTCCCTCGAGGATTAATTTTCTAAAAACGTAGAAACACGTGTTTCTTTATTTTTAACCAAAAAGCTAGATACCAATTTTCATAGTGCTTGCTTCAAAATCGACGGATTTTCAAACAAACTTTCACCCCTATTTAACCCCCGTAGGGGTGGAATATCAAAAAATTCTTCCTTAGTGGGTGTCTACATCATAAAAGGAAGTCGTTGTTCAAATTTCATGTTTCTAGCTTCAGCAGTAATAGGCCCTACGATGATGAATCGGTTGGTCAGTCAGGACATGTCTTTTTATATGTATAGATAAATTACCGAACCAAGTTCGAAATATCTTTTCGACACACTTCGAATCGTCTTTTGTCACGGTTTCCTTACGAGCGGATAGCCTGTTCCCGGCGTTGGTTCCGGCATTATAAATAACTTTCTACCTATTCGGGAACAGTATCGGGGCCAGCCGAGCTATGATCGCTAAATTGTTCCGACGTTTGGCCGTCTCGAGTACTTGGCATTTCGTGTAGGGACTTAGGGACGGCGATTTGCGTGGGATTGGAATGTTTGGGTGCGATCACGTTTGGCTGAAAACATATGTCTGCGAATGTAACGCCACCTATCGGAGGCCGTCGACCTCTCTAACAAACTATTTAACCATCGCGTGCATTTTCCACAGTGTTAATAAATGATCGACCGGTCGAACGTTGCGTTCGAAATTCCTTCCCGTCCAGACGAACGAATACAGTGTGTCCCATTCTAAATCGTGGATGCCTTTAAAGATATTTCAGATGAAATAAAATTGAACACTCGAGAGAAAAGTATAATTTATCCTTTTAAAGTTGATATTCAAAAGTACAGTAGCGGACAAAAATTGAAGACCAAAGAGTTATAAGTGAATAGATAAACAATATTGAAAATAAATAAATTACTTAATAAGAAATAACAGCGTAAACAAAATTTGTACCCTATGCTAATCAATAAATTAATTAATTAATAAAAAATAACAGTATAAATAAAATTTGTATTCTATGCTAATCAATAAATAGTGTTCTACCATAATGACGATAAAAATGAATAGATAAACAATATTTGCAACCCATAAAATTATCTTTCACATTGTCCTGTCGTCTTAAACTTTTGTCCGCTACTGTAGCTTCTTCTGACCTGAATAACGGAAATTTGTTAGGTCTTTAGGTTAGGTTTCATTCCTTTCTAACATTTCTCTATACGTTGAACCGATTTAACAAGGATAAATTATATCTGGCCTTAATGTCTTGAAAGTGTTAAACGATTTTTAATGGGAACTTTATTGTATCGGTGACCTGACCGGAATCACTTGTCCGTAGATCGCAAGTAGAACGCCATTATTCTTTGTTTCAGGGAACTTCGATTCTCATAAGCGCGTAAAAGCATTGCGGTTGAAAACGCTGTAAACCACGAAGCTGGCTCGCTCTTTCACCTGTTATCAAGGAGACTTCATTCACCGCGATACGATGGCGCAATCTGAATGGTGCTGCCATTAAGCGTTCGCCTTGCTCAGGTAATCTCGCTTCCTTCAAATTGAATCCGCATTAATCTTAACATCGTATATCGCTTATAACCCGTCAGACATCCGGATTGAATTTGTAATGATTTTCAAAACTGAATTTAAATTCCTTTCCCCCCCCATACATTTTAAACAATAATAATTCGTATAACAATTGTTTCAATTATTTTAAAGCATTTCCAAATAATCTACAATGGTGAAAATGAGCTTTTTTATAATAAAAAGAATGCAGTTTGATATCACTATTTTTAAAAATAAAAGTACCATTTTTCATAAAATAATGTAAATACATATCGGTATAGCATAAATATAGGGAAGGAGAATACGATTATAATAATAGCAACAATGTTAGTCAACGTTTGACTTTATTTCTAAAACACGCTGTAATGCCCGAAATTGAACGCCACCTAGTGGAACCCCGAGAAATCGATTACGAATATCTGCGTAAGCTCGCTTTATCTTCGACAAGTCGTTCACGAGAACAGTATATACATAGTAATACACGGGTCGAAAAATATTATAAGTACTTCCAGGAATGCCCGGTCACGCACACGTGACTCTTTCCTTTTACCCTGTTTTATTTTTTCACCGTGAACGCCGGCCCAATATTTCCCTTCGCGAGGCGACAACTTTACCTCGACTGTCTCTCGCACGATAGACGTTAAGATCTGGCTCCGGCAGTTCGACAAGTGCTCGCCTCGCCGCGTGTATACGCGTATGCATATATCGTGGACGTGGACGCACGTGTGTGTGTACGTGCACACACGCTGAAACGTGTGTAGAGAAAGAGAGTGCAGGGACCGTTTCTTGAATCCAGCCGCGCGAGTTCGCTGCAGTATAAAGCCAGCCACAGTTACTAGGCAGGCAGACACTCCGATCCGATGCAAATTTTCTCGACACCCGAGAGCACAGATCTGCTAGGCGTGTAGGCGAGAGATGTCCATCCTCTTACAGGACCAGTCCTCTCTACGTGTACCAGACACGCGAAGCCGTTGGTAGTGGTGGCATAGGCGTCACCCTAGAATCAGACTCGTTCAATCAGCAGGAATGCGAAAATAGCTTCAGGTTTCTTGTACGGTTTGAATTGTTAAGTATTCAGGTTACAGTGGCTTAATATGCAGTTGTCGTGATTGTTCCCTCGAGAAAATGTGTTTATGGTGATTGGTCAGGGGAATGTCGAGTGTTGTTAAGGGACTACAGCCTTGTACAAAATTAGTTTATCGTTTGGGGCCTTATCAAGTATTTCTCGATTTGATCTGTCAATACTTCGTTCTCCGTTTGTATTGTTTTAAACAGGAAACGGGAATATTCGTAAAATCGAGATAGCTTTAAATAGTTCGTTTTTATTTTCGCACCCTTTAGCACAGAATAAGGGTTGTGCAGGTTCTAAATTTAATTTAACCGGTTAACAATCTGTTATATCTGATATAAATGTTCAAATATCTACACAGTTATGTAGATATTTATTATGCATATAATTTCATAAAATTTAGTTCCATCATAGTTCAGATGTAGTTAAGCGATATGAGATCCCACTGGGTAAGTTTGAAAACCCATGTGCCTCACGCATGGTGGCGCCCATGGTTGGTACACAAGACCGGCACACATCGCGGTGGTTGATACACGGTGCCTATTGGGCGACTCTGTAGGTACATACGTACGACTCCGTAGGATCACGTGCAACTTTCCATATCGAGGAGTTTTATAGCTGCGCCTTGGTAGTGGGATAACCAGGGGCGCCTACACGCGTTCGACTTCGACCACTTCGAACAGAAGTGGTCAATAAAACAAACATTCACGAACGCGGAGCGGCATTCGTGAAACGTGAATGCGTAGAGTACTATCGAAGAAAAGAGATGTTTCCCGGTCGTACGAATCAGAGAAACACTTCAGATGGAGTGCCTCGATACAACGTCTTGTATTTGTAATGTGTTAGGCTATATAGGAGAAGCAGAATCAAAGAGAAATAGATTTTACTATTTTGAAGAAGAATTTCGACATAATTTCATCCTTAAACATTTTAATAAAGGGAATAGAGCAAATGGGGTTAATTTTAATGGAATTAAATATGCTGGTATAATAATTTATTATACAGCATAAATTGTATAGGTACAAAAATGACAGTCAACTTTATAGACTATACATTTCTTCTGATTCAACTTTCTCAGTAGCATATTTTATAAGATAATTTACAGTATATGTACAAGATAAATAATCACATATACAGTTCAACGTTAATTACATACTAAATTGTAATTCTTTCTAGATTTCGGACATGTCCAGTAAAGCGTTTAAATGCGTTGGCATCCAATTCATGCCATTATGACAGACGAATACAACGTTTCCGTCTATATAAGCTTGAACATTTCCCACTTTGTAAACTTGTTTTGCTTCTCTGTATCGGTTTGGTATTGGCATAAACAAAATACCCCTTTCTTCGCATTTCTTTTGAACGAGATCTTTGAAACCGTGAGGTATCTGTGACGCTGTTCTAACTGCTTCAGCAAGTCTCTACAAAAATAAATATGTTGTTATTAACATAGTATTAACGCTTTTCTTACATAATTTCGGTAAATTTCATCGTACCTCCATTCTCGGCTGCGCAGTTGGTGGCATTTGAGACATGGTAGGTTGAGTCCTTTCTAAACTTGTTAAATAAGAAACTTGTTCCATCGCACCCGGTTGATGACTTTGCGGTCCGGACACTGCTCTGTTCATCATATCTAATGCTTTCTTGAAATGTTCTGTAAATCAATAGATATATAAATGTGAATTTATTATTTTATTCGCTAGTATTAAGTTAAACTCGATGTTGTACTAATCACTTACCTTTCACCAATGGTTCAGATAATATTTTTTCGCTCAACATGTTTTTCCATCCTATGTACCAATTCGTAACTTGATCATAGTTAGGAGAATGATTTAGCCAAAGAGCTAAAACTTGTAACCATTTGGGGAAGAAAAATTTATCTAGTAAGCTTGCCATTATATGAGTCGGAATTAATTCCTTCCATTCATATACCCAATTCCATTGGTCTAAATGTTGTTGATGTGGATTTATCACAAATTCAGATAGTGCAATTTGTAATTTAGGAATGATATTTTTCACTAGGAAAGCTTCCATGTCTCCTTTTGCAAAGACATTTGACCACGGTTGTAACATTAGCCTAGCGGATCTGTCGGACGGGTGCCAACCACCCAAAGCAGATCCTAGTTTACGTCTTATTATTGGATATATCAAGGTATCCAAACGATTTCCTATCATAATAATATAGGGATGTCTAGATAATTTCATTACATTTTAAAATATAATTAACTATCGATATATACTTACTTAACAGCGGTAACCAGGGATGAATCCAAGTATGAATGGGTACTGTATCGGTAAGAGGATTCCATTCTTCTACTTCCAATGTAAGTTTAGGAAGAATTAGCATATCTAAAATATTATCTAATATCCAATTTGGAAGTAATGGCATCCAGTGCTCTATCAATTCGATTAATGAATCGGGTTGTCTACATGTCCATTGTCTACCAAAAAGAAGTAGTAAAAATTGCAGTAAATATGTTGATAATTTAATATTTTATAAAACGAAAATCTGTAGTGTCGCCCACTTTAGTCCGCAGTCCGAACCGAAACCGGAAGCTTTTGTCGGGAGGTTTGTCTTTGAATTTAACTAATACAGGCGGATAGAATGCACGGATATCGAATTTCGTGTGTTTTTCTGACACCCGATATTATGGCGGAGTCGAATGAAATATATCGCGCGGCACGCGTGAAACTCGTTGTACGATTTCCAGGAAATTGGGGGGGGGGGGGATAACGACGGACGCTAAAGTGAGAACTACGGCACTTACTGTGTTGCCCCTCTAATTGATGGCATCCATGAATTCCATACAAGCTGGTCATACGGATGCATAGTTCTTGTTTGAAGGGTGGTACTACCGCTTTCTAAAATACTCTTCCATTGTTCAAATAATTTGATAGGTTGCTTAGGTTGCATTAATGGATTCCAACTAACAAGGCAGTCTTTTATTTTTGGACCAACAAAACTACTAGCTAATTCACCAAGTTCATACATTTTATATTCCTCATAATATTTATCCTGTAAGTCTTTGAAAGCATCTGCAGTTTCTTGTAATGTTAATTGGTTCGTTTCATCCATCAATCTGTCTACAATTGCGAGAACGTTTTCTAAGGTATCTATCAATTGACCATGTTGATCTATAACTTTAGATAAATTTTTTTTCTCAGCTTCTAAAGCAACCACTCTATCACTCAAATGTCTCGTCCGTCTATCGTTTTGTATAATATCTTGTTCACACATATCCACAAGTATATTCAAATTATGTTGAAGTTCAGGTAATGCAAAATTAACTTTGGACTTTTTATCAGTAACAACAACAGTTTCATCAGGTCTTTGCTGACCTCCAGCGATTGCATGATATCCACTAAGAATTCTTTGTTCTGGCCCAGTCATATCAATGACTTTAACCCTACTCATTTCATTGGATATTCTCACTTTTTTGTTAGGTTTCAATTTGCCATCTTCTAAAACCTGATCAACACTTCTGTATACATAATTTACTTTTTTCTTAGCAACACTACCATCTCCTTTTCTCCATTGTGATAACTTAGCTTTGGATTCCTTTCCGTCTTCTGTTTCATCGTCTTTTTTCTTTTCTGGCACTTTTGGACCTTTTTCTGGGCCATAAGCACCAATTGCACCTCTGCCTTTCCTCAAGTGTGCTTCTACTGGTGCACTTATACCTTGCAATTGTTTACCTAAACCTTTTCCAGGTTCAAAGCCCATCTGAATCACAAACATAACAATCAGTATACATATATTTGTACACTAATATTAAAAAAGTAATTAATACTAGATATATACCTGTAGTAACAACTTAGCTCCAATACCCTTTGTATATACTTCCCAGCTACCCATCCCAGTTTGCATCAGTAAGGGATTTACTTTTTGCTTCCTTTTGCGTAAACCTGCAATGTCTCCATCAGTGTTCAATGAAAATGATGTACGTTGATGCATAGAAGTTGGCCTCTCATCTTCAGAACTACAAAAGGAAAAAATATTTATCCAAGCATTACAGTGTTAATAATGCTATAACAACCATAAATTCTGTTATGTTGAATTTACCTTGAACTATTTGGAAATTCTCTTTTATTTGCACCCTCATCCTCGCTTTCATTATCATCTTTATCATCTGTTTCATTTTTTGGCTTTCCAGCTTGTTGAATGCCACCTGCTACAAAATTTACAGGGGTTGTATAATTTTTTGGACCTTTATCGAAAGTTTTAAACGATGGTCTAGCAGATAATTCGTCTTCGTCGCTATCATCAGCCCAAATACCTGAAACCAAAATATTCTGGTTACATTTTAAAGGTCATGTCACAATAAATGCGAAAGAAATTGTTTACTGCTGCTTCACAAAAATGTAATATTTATTAGAATAAGATACTCACCAAGCATTTGCTGCTTTTTGGTTAATTTACGCCTAGGGCGATTAATGTTAAATTCATTATCCAGATCGTAATCCGTAATTTCAAAACTTTCTACTTCGTCTTCCGACATTTTGACGATCTTTATTAATGCAATATATAAATCAAATTTTTAATAACTTCAACTATATTGAACTTAATATATCTTAAACGCCATATGACAATAAAGCAAAATAATAAAGATAGCAAACATTAGAGGTTATGTTGTGTTGTATTCCTATGACACTGAACTGCGCTCAGTTGATTATGTCAATGCAGTATTACCACAATATGCAGTAAAACAAAGTGTCTGTAAGTTCATGTTACAGTGCTATACAAATACGTTTTAATACTTATTGCAGATGTTTAATGATGAAAAGAAATAGTTAATTAAATAAATATTTTTGTTTTATATTTAAGAATGAATCAATAGTATAGAAAACATGATTACTTGGAAAGTGTTATTTGACCAATAATTTTCTGAGAAATGGGGATGTTATTAAACTAAATTTATCTCGATAATATGCCTTTTGCCCTTATCAAAACCACCCACATAACAATAATATATACAAATATTATATAATAAAGTATTTTTATCTCTATTTTATTTTGTTTTTACAAGATTATTATAATATAAAGAAATGGTTGTTCAACTTTGAAACAAATTGAATATAATTTCAAAGTAAATTTCCTGAAACAGATATTAGATTTTAAAGAGGGGTCGCTGCATGTATAAGTCTGCAGGTTGGCAGCGCTGCAAGCTAGGGTTTTGCAAAAGCTACAAATAATTTTGGGTAGTGGCTTTGAGTAACATCGTAACCTTACGACGCGCGACTAACACGGGTTATTGCATGTTATTAATTATTTACCGGTGTTTTTAAATTAATCCGTATTTCATCACTGCCGTTTTATTGTACAGATTAGTGTTAGTGGAAATCGTGTTAGTGCTGGTTATTTGCTTGTGCCGGTTTGTTGTTGCATCTTCATTAAGAAAAAGTTAATCTGACAATGGGAAACGTTCATACCTGTGGTCCAAACGAAGCTCTGGTTGTATCAGGTATGTAAATCAATGAAAACTGTATATTTTTTAACATTTATTCAAGCAGTGCAATATATTAATCTAGAGCTGCCACGCTTGATTTTTTTTCGAAAGATTATATCGGTTTCGGGAATAATAACATTAACGGTTAGATGTCTTAAATTCTGGGAGATTATCATATCCGTAGAATTTACATATAAACGTCGATATATTTGTAAAAGTAATTAAGTGATTCATTGTATTCATCTGACAGAATGCTGACCTTGTCAGCATCAGTTTAGTATGTTGGCTTCATAGAGTTACTTTTCTCAAGTTTATGCATGCATAAGTAACTATGTGTTCACTTGATACAATACTAGGAACATAAACGCCATAAAACTGTGGCTACTCAATAATATTAAAACTTTATTTTTTCTCTGAGGCATATGATATTACTGATATTTCAGATTTTTAAATTTAATAATTTATTTACTCTTGCATTAATACATATTATATTATATACATCACATATCATTTTGTGTTTACAATATAAAAACAGGGAAAGGTGATTAACGTTAATTTAACTAATCATATATTTTCTGATTACAACAAGCAATGGTTTATAAAATGTATTAACAGCATAAAAATGTTAAATTAATTAACTTAGCATCTAACTTGCATCTTATTTTGGTAAAGTTTGTATAGAATGTGTTAGTAAAAATGTGATAAATACAAAGTGTTGAAGAAATGAATTTGTGCTAAATAACTTCAAGGTAAAAGTAATAAACTCACTTCTGCTTGTGTAGTTCAATTCGGGCAATTGGAGATAGGATCATAGGGTCAACAATCTAAATAACTTTCATTGTAAAGCCTATTAATCCATTGTTCTGTGAATAATTTTTATTACCACATATTATTATATATTTCCTTATATCCCTGCTTATCAGATAAATGTTGATTGTAAAGTAATTTCAATTGCATCTATCTGTGAGTCATAATTCTGAACACCAGTTGAAACTATATTTCTTATAACCATGCATGTATGTGTATATACAACTTTTTTCTCATAACAAAGTAGGTAAACAACTCATACAGAAACTTGTAGTTTAAAGCTGTTACTCATGACAGCTGATAAACTTAAAACTAAAGATAAGAGTGCCTACATATCTCCAGTACAAAATGTACACACAGAAGAATAGATTTCATGCAAATTTAGTTGAGCTAGTGTAAAAAGCATTGATAATTTTTAATTAAGATTCATGTAAATTTCATATTTGGTTACTAACTAACAATAAATATTTTGGAGTTCTTCCAAAGAATTTTTGAGTTATCACATTTTCATATAAACGCGAAACATACTGGAAAGATAATACATTAATTAATTCAACAAACTGTAAACAAACTTCGATGGCGCTGTTATTATTGGATCCATTAAAATTTTTTCGGGGAAGTGTATCGAAAGGAGAGGTGTGACTCATCCGTTCGTTTACGTCATGATTGATAAACCCGTTGCACGCTTTTACACATGAAGTTCCCATTTACCGCAATGAACCTCGATGTGGGTCACCTGATTATTGCGCGACGCGTTCCGCACGCAAATAATTTATTATCCCTTGTCTAACTAATGCGGCGAAATTACATTTCCCCGTGGTGATATTATACAATGGGGCTTTTTCGTAGCGAAATGGCTTTAATTGCCGCTGCGTTATGGTAATTAGTGTGCCGCTCCTATGCAAATGAGAGCGGCTGCGAACAAAATTGTTTAATCCTTTCCCATCCAACGTTATTAAGAAAACAAAAATATTGTTTATTATTTATTAATTATAATTGTTTATTGTGTGTATATTATTATTTATTTTACAGTGTCACGAAATTTCTTCGCTATTTTGTAAATAATATTGTAAAATCTTTTTTATTGTTCATTATTTTTTTTTTATAATTAATTTTATAATCTTACAAAATTTGCTTGCTATTTTGTAAGTGAATATTGTAAAACCTTGAATACGTTTGAATGATTATTACAAATGTGAAACCGTTTCGAATGGCAATTACAGCAACAATACAGTTATTAATCTTACATTCGATTTTCCTCAAGCACTCAGACATTTCACAAACATTGTGAGCACAGTGGGGATTCCTATAAGGAAAAGATTTATACGTTTAATAAAATTCTCGACGATTAAAGTATACTTCTAAAGGTTAACCAGTCACAAAAAATTTTTCATTGGGCTTAAAATCTTTTTTTTGTCAACGACACTTACTTTATATCAATTATTTTAAACAATTGCTACGCTCCACTAAGAAAACAAAACGCATTACTATGTAAAACAAATCTTCCAGCAGGAAAATTTCCAAAAGTACACCACAGCAAATTTGCCTAAGTGAAAAACAACGAATTGTTTATCTTGACCACTTTAGTAGTTCAATGATAACGTTAAAACGGCCTCTTAATCACCGGTAATCCTCATATCCGGTCACTGCCAAGCTTGTTTTATCATATCAGCCGCCTTTTCGCCAATCATGTAAATCCCCGCGTTAACGTGTCCCGTGGGCATGGTGGGCATAATGGACGCGTCCACCACCCTCAGTCCCTGAAGCCCGTATACCCTCAACTGTGGGTCCACCACAGCGTCTGGGTCGCTCTTAGGGCCCATTTTAACGGTCCCAATCTCGTGATTCATCATGGACGGCAGGTGCTTGATAGCGCACCTCCAGTAATCGTCGCTGGCGAACTCGAAGCTCCTGCAACCAGGTATCTTGATATCATGCAGTTTGGTCCCAAATTTTTGAAACGGTTCAGTCTTAGATATATTAATAGCATGTTTGACCCCCTCCAGGATGATCTCCACATCGGCCGGATGAGTGAAGAAATTCGGCTCCATCTTGGGCGGCTCGAATGGGTCCGTGGACCTCAGAGTGAGACGTCCCACGCTCCTAGGGTTCTGCATGATGGGCCAGATGGACCAAGCGTCCTGGTTCTCGATCGGCTTGTACACGGTGTCGTACAATTCGTCGGATATCCTGAGGGCCTTCTTGAGCGGCAGGCCCCCATCCGAGTGTAGGGACCCAGAGGCGAACAGTAGCTCCACATCGGGCCTGCTGTCGGTGGCATACTTGGTCCTGATGAACGCCAGGGCCTCAGCTCCGCCAGGGAGAGACATCAGACCGTTTCTGTTGAGGAAGTACTGCACGAACACGCTGGGCCTGGCCAGCCTGCTCTGCAGCAGGGACACCGGCTGGTTCACCAAGAAGGTCAGGCCCAGAAAACCCACGTGCTCGTACATGTTGTGGCCCACCTTGAGGTCTTCCACCACTTTGATGCCCAGTTCTTCCAAATGGTCTCTGGGCCCTATACCTGAGAGCATTAGCAGCTTGGCCGAGTCTATGGTGCCCGCTGAGAGGATCACCTCTTTGGAGCAAAACACTTTCTTGCGTTGGTTGTTCTGAACGTACTCGACCCCGTAGGCACGTTTATTGTCCTCGTTGACGAGCACCTTGGTCACCGTGGCCCCGGTCACGATGTTCAGATTGGGCCTGTTGATACGCAGATAGGCCTTCGAGGCGCTGCACCTGGTCCCCTTGTCCAGGTTCGCTTGGATGTAGGAGAACCCAATCTGGTCGGCGCCGTTGTAGTCGACGATGTCGTAGCCAAGCTGCAGGCCCGCTTTTAGGAATGCTTTCGCCAGCTCGGTATGGTACGGCACGTGCTCCACGCACAAGTAGCCTTTGTCGCCGTGGTACGATGAGTTCTTGATGCCTGAACACGAATGCATCGCTGGTTAATTATGGTCGGGGGGCTACGTGCTCGGCCTGGCAATTTGTGAATACGAAGGCTTTGATTAACTCGAGTTTCCAGCGTGTTGCAGTCTCGTGCGAATCGATACGAACGCATGTTTTATATTAAAATTAGTTGTGATGAATGTAATTGTAATTCTTCGTTCTATGTTAATTGTTTCATATGTTATGGTTTTTGAAATCATAACGTATTCGTTGAAATAATGTAAGCAAACTATTGCACAATGTTTCCATTCCAGTCTCTGCGTGGAATGTAAGAATACGTGATCTGAATTTTTTTTTTGGATATTTTTCAGACTTTTACCCACTTTAAAACGTGATTTCAACATGACCTCTATTTAGAGTGAGGTAACAGAAGAAACGTTTACAGAGTAAATATTCAGTAATATCTAACTCTATTAATAATATTAACAATAAATGAAGTGTTGGTTCTATTAGTGGAATATTAAGAATACGTGAAATGTTAATCCTATTAGAAGCATCATTAATAAGTGAAGTGTTGGTCCTATTATTAATATTAATAAGTGAAGTTTTGATCCTATTATTAACATTAATAATAAGTGAAGTGCTGATCCTAGTAGTAATATTAATGATAAGTGAAGTGTTGGTACAAGTACTAACATAAGTTATGAAAATTCCACTGTTATCAATTTTCTAACCTGGAACATCAAACTTCTCACTCTTCTTGTAATAATTCAGGACATCCTTGTAAGACCAGCCTTGGTTCCCAAGCGCAGCCCAAACATCATAATCCAGCTTGTTACCTCTGGTATGGATCATGTAGTTGAGGGTGCTGGTGCCGCCCAGAGCTTTTCCACGAGGCCAGGAACATTGCCGGTTCACCATCCCCAGGCAGGCGTTCGCTTGAGGCTCCACCTTGTAACCCCAATTGAAGCTGGACAACTGGAAGTAGCCGACCAGGATTGGAATCTGGTGAAGGAGGCTCTCTGGTCCTCCTGCCTCCAGCAGAAGAACGTTCCATTTCTTGTTCTCTGAGAGACGATTGGCCAGCACAGAGCCAGCAGACCCGGCGCCCACCACGATGAAGTCGTACTTCTTGTTGCTGGGATCAGCTCTGTTTAATGCTTCTGGCTGCGGCCCGAAATTCTTCATGGCGTCCAGGAACGTTTGAGACTCTCCAAGGGAGACCAGAGCTGGCAGCAGCAGGAGTGCTTTCGCGAGACCAATCATAATTCTGTAAAAGATGGACGTCTGTTTTAAAGAAGGAAATGTAAAAAAAAGAAACGTTAAAATTTAGGAGCTTGTAGTATTTAATGAAAGAGATAAGGAGTGGTTAATAGTACAGTAGAAGACAAAAGTTTAACACTGCCATTGATTTTATTTAGTTTTGAACTAATGTTGTTTACTACACTATATGTCATAGTTATTTGTAGTGAAACATTTTAATTGTAAATTGTAAGAAAAAGAATACTTAATACAAGGGTAACATATTCTTATTTTTATTTTCCCCAAAAAATCATAGTCCACTTCCTGAACACACCATTCTGAATTTACAAAAATTCTGTGAAAAATTATAAATTGGTCATTTTGACCACTTTGCTGTTCTAGTTGTAGAATTTTCTTAAAATTCTGGTGAATTAATTTTAAACATTTTTATCCTTATTCTCGGTAAACAGTATAAATTCCTAAATTCTTTGACCCTTTCTTTTTAGCACATTGTACAACATTACATTTTATGATTTTTAATGGATATCTGGATATTCCAACACCCACATACATGCTTTTTTAACATTCGTTTCTACGCTTAGTATGAAGGAACAGATTCGTATCTAGTTCCTGGTACACCACAATCAATACTAGTAATGGTTTTCACGTGAATTATTTATTATGGCTCCCGCGTTGACATTAACGAGCAAGTCTCGCTGTCGTTCAATCGGTCGCCACCGTTTTCACTATTACATCTGGTCACGTTTGTGTATGTAGGTCACGTATGAACGAGTTGCTGTACGTATTCATTCATCTAATGACAGTGTTACGTAGTTGGACACTGAAGCTTTTTGCTAATAGAATTTCTAACGAATTTTCATGATCATCTTATCATTGATCTAGCATTTATTCATCTATCTGTTACTGTCAAAATTAAAATCAGTTACACCTCTTTTCCCTTAAAATGTGAATTCACAGATTTTGATTAAACCTAAAATTGGCCCTCCTACTTCTATCAAATCAACGTTTAAATTATAATTTCAGATTTATTTTTATACAACGCAATTATTACACCAGAAACCATAAACAAACGATTGCAAAGATCAAGTACAGCCACTCTAAAGATTAAAGATCAAAGGTGACATTGTTCCAACTCAGAGTTCAACTTTCCCTTTTCACTTTCTACGGTAATCATCAAACAACGAAAATTCGCAACATTTTCTCCATTATCGATCATAATTATTGTTAAATTACTCTCACTGTCACCTATCATCCGAATCTCACTCCATACAGACCCCACCTCGAAGCAATCAGATCAGTTCTTTCGTTCAATCAATTGTTTACTTTCTGTAAACCACGTGCTCGCTGCACATTGATCTATCCTTCCGATAGATCGCCCCGATCAAGCTTTCGCCCTCCCCCAATCGTTATTACCATACTCCTCCAGTGATGGCTAGCGCGACAACCGACTTCCGTCTCGCAACTGGGCCCTTGGATCCGTTTCTAGACCGGCCAAAAATCGAGTTGTTGCCCGCCAGGACCGGTATTCGCACTTCTCGCCTCGAGATCCACTAGAGAAATGCGCTTTCTCGTGCTGAGTTCATGTAATACCTGCCAGGCTTGAGTAATATTTCCCACGGGCCTGGTCGACCCATTCTCCGGTTTTCTCTTTCTTTCACCCCCCTCTAACTTCCTCTCTATCTCTATATTGCTCTCTCTCTCCTATACACTCCTTCCCCCTCTCTCCTCACTCCATCACTATCTCTCCCTCTCCCCCCTCTCTCTCACTCTCTCTCTTTGTCCTATACACTCTCCCTCTCCTCTCTCTCTCTCTGTCCTATACACTCTTTTTCTCTCTCCTCACTCCATCTTTATCTCTCCCTCTCCTCTCTCTCTGTCCTATACACTCTTTCTCTTTCTCCATCTACCCCTCTCTCCTCACTCCATCTACCCCTCTCTCCTTCTCACACCATCTGTATCTCTCTCTCTCTCTCTCTCTCTCTCTGTCCTATACACTCTTTCTCTCTCTCCTTCTCACTCCATCTCTATCTCTCCCTCTCTCCTCTCTCTCTCTCTGTCCTATACACTCTTTCTTTCTCTCCATCTCCCCCTCTCTCCTTCTCACTCCATCTCTATCTCTCCCTCTCCTCTCTCTCTCTCTCTCTGTCCT
>JAOPTO010000296.1:0-26297 GCA_033822845.1 Tetrapedia diversipes | reverse complement strand
ATGCTGCCGTCGCTCCACTCTAATAAGTGAAAGAAAAAGAGAAAAATATATATACCTATTCGATCTAACTGTGATGCGCTGCTAGTAATTCATATCTAGTCCAGTCAACTATATTTCTTTTCTATCTGTTTATTCAATCAATACATGCATGAACTATGTTATTATTTATTTATTTATGTATACTCACCGGTGCCGCCTGAGTTACAATTTTATTTTACTGCTTAGATTAAGCCCGGCTTGCCGGGAGGGGTAATATGCCCCTACACTTAAACCTATATTTATTGACGACCCCGTCCAGGCCTTATACACCTGGGTAGGGGAATATTTTACCCGTTAACTTAATGTCCTGGGGGGGACTGTCCCCCGGGACATCGAAACATTACCACTTAAATAATTCGGCAAGCCGCCCTTGCACGAAAACCTGTAACTACTTTGTATCCATCCCCGGGGCCTCGGCTCCGGGGAAACATTTATTGTATAATAAAGTTGCTTATCTGTTCTTATCAGCTTAATATCTGATACACTCTCCATCGGAGAGTCAGAATATTAGTCTGATTTTTGGAGCTCGGCGGTAGACGGGAGCTCGCTCCTCCTCCGCCTTGGGTCGGACCTGTTTTGCAGTTCCGCAGGACTCGGCCCACGTCTGATAGCTCCATATATAGTTTTCTTTTTCTTTTTATTCTTTTATTTATTTTCTTTTTAAAATATTCTGACTCTCCTTCCTAAAAAGTGCGTGCGGTAAAGTGTGTTTTCGCGAGTGATAAGTGGTGCGCGAGTGGTTCCTGCCTGGCTACCTGTGGTGGACTTTTGAGGTAAGAATTGGTCAATTTGCTGCATGAGCTGGTGAAGGGTCAGTTTGCCTTGTGCAAACTCCTGGGAAAATTTTGAATTTTGAATTGTCGCGGTCATTTCGTGCCCGCGGGACCGCCGGACCGCCGACGGACCTGCGCGGACGGTCCGAATTGGACCCCTCCTGCCCGCGCGAATTTTTCGCAACGGCGGGTTGTATTTGAATTCGTGTCGAGTCGTGCATGTTCTAATTTTTAACAGCTATCGGTGACGCTGGTCGCCACCCTTAGCTGGATCCCGAGACCCGGATCCGGTGCGGCCGGTTGGCCAGTTCGCGCCCTTTTGCTGGCCGCGTGCTCCCGGAAAGTCGCCCGCTGCCGCGGGCTCCGGGAAGACTAGGCCAACCCTAATTGGGTTGTAGTCTTAATTAGAGTCAAGTTTGTTTTTTTTAGTGATCGGGGTACGTTCCCTCTTTACAGGAACGTAACTCGATCCGTTGTCCACCCCCGTACCAGCCCGCCTGGTAGAAAAGTGCCCCTGGATTGATCGGGCGATCCGACGGTCCAGGGAGACTGAATTCCGGGAATTTATTCCCGTTTGAATTCTGTACATTTTCTATTCGTTCGATTGCCTCTTTTAAGTGGCGGCTCATCCCTGGCAACGGGGACAGCCGGCACTCGCGAGGCGGGAGAAGCAGCTAGCCCCTCGCGCGCTAGCTGTCGCTGTTTTCGTGTGTGTGTGTGTGTGTGTGTGCGTCGGTCGGGGCGCATTAGACAGGTCGGGTTATTGTAAATTTTATTTATCTGACTGCTATATATTTTATTCTATTTATTTATTTATTCATTGTTGTATATTTATCTTTGTATCATTTATCTATTTATTTCTATGTTATTTATATTAAATTATATATATTTTTTCTTTTCTTTTTATCTACCGACCCACCCCGTTAATTTGTATTGAATTAAATTATTTATTTTATTTTTGCTGACTATTTATTTATCCTTTCGTTTTGTTTCGCGGCGTCCCCGACCCCCTTGCCCACATTTGCTTTGTAATTTATTTTATCGCGGAGAGCAGGTTTATTTATTTATATTTTTCCTTGTTAAATAGATTGATAAGTACAGATAGTAATTTTATATTTATTTATTTATTTGTTGTACAGTATTTATTTATTTATTTATTTTAATCTTTGACTACCTGGGTGTATCCCTTTTGATACACCCAGCGTAAGTATTTTAAAATTAGTAAACTAGAGAATAGTACACCGGTTCCGGACTCGCGAGGTTCCACCATGGCGGCTAATACCACCAACGTGGTAATAATCAAATTCCCCTTCCCGCCACAATTTGAGTGCCCCTACTGTTTTAACAGTAGGGCAGTATTAAAAAAGGGCGCGGGCGTGTACCTGCGACACGAGGACCTAGGGAAGCACCTTAGGCTCCACCACCCTGGCGCAGTACGCCAGTTTGTCTGCGAAGTCTGCGGATTCACCGACGACAGCGCATATGCGCTGAAGAAGGTGAAGAAGCACTTCGCCGACAGTCACGGAGACGTCGGGGTGGTTAGTGTCGCGGTTACCCGCCCGACCCCTCCCGCGGGTGCCGCCCCCGCGAGTTCGGAGCCGGCGGCCGAGACGCGACTCTCCGTCCCAGTATATACAACTGAGGCGGAGATCAGGGACACGCTCCTGCCGAGCGATCCTCCCCCCCCACCCTCTCGGGTTGGCGCAACAAAAATAGTTAGCGCCCCCGCGACAACGGTCGCAGTAAAGAAGAAGGCGGCGGTGTCCAAGACGACGGCCGCCTCGAAGAAATTAAGCACCACCACCACCAGGAGCATCGCGACCCTGCTGCGACGGGCGCCGCCCAACCAAGCGGCAACAACATCTGCAGCGAGGGTGCCGACGCCGGAGAACCGTCCACCTGCCACGGCGTCGGCAGGCCGAACATCAGCCACCGGGGGAGCCTCGGCAGTCCCCACCAGCCGACACTCGGCGGGTCGACGGACCCCGCCGCCGGGGCCCAGTGGGTCCGGGGAGAAGAGGGGGCAGAAGAGCGGGGGCACCACCACCAAGAACCCCCGCTCCTCCAAGTCACCGGGAGAGGCCGCCCAGAAGAGGACCAAGGCTGGGGCGGCCAAATCGCCCCCCCCCACCCGGACCACTGAGGAAGAAAGAGGAGAAGAAGATTGCCCCGGCGAGGAGGGTGACCCCCACCACGACCTTTGCGGAGGTCACCAGGGGGCCGTCACCCGTGCTGGCCGAAGCCGCTGCCATATCGCGCGCGGCCCGGGCGCTACCAATCTTGCCCGTGGTCGCGCTGCCGTGGGGGGACACGAGGACTACACCGTCCCCCCGGGGGGTGCCCACCACCTGCACCCCCCCCACATCAACACCTGTGGTGACGGCAACAACATCAACGCCGTCATGCAGCGGCCAGGCCAGCATCTCACCAACGACGACCACGACGACGACCGTCTGCGGCGGGCCAATACCCTCGGCGGCGATACATGAAAGCGCCATCTATAGAGGGGCGGCTATACTGACCGGGAGGTCGCCGGTGGGACTCTACATCTCCCCACCGGCCGCCCCGCCCGTTACCAGGGCGAGGGCGAGGAGGGCTTCGACAGAACCTCCCGAGGCCGCCCCGAAGAAGAGGAGGAGGGGGACCACTCCAGGCCCGTCCCCCCCAAATCGCCGGCCGCCGGGGGTGAGGCCTCACCACCTGCTGCAGACCGCTCCACCCCGAAGAGAAGGACTCGGGCGACGTCCCTTCCGCCCGAGTCTAGGCAGAGAAGAGAGGGGCTGCGCCCCAGGACCATCGTGGGTGCAGCCGGGGTCCCCGCTTCCACCAAGGGGGCCCCAGGGGTGGAGCAGAAGCCTAAGGGTAGGGTGGCGGCGGGGGATCGCAAGTCCCCCTCGCTCAGCCCCCTACCGACCATCAGGGAGTCGTCGTCGGGGTCCGACGAGTGCTCGGCAGAGGAGGAGAGGTGGCGGACTGCCACAAAAAGAAGAGGACCAGGCAGGAGAGGTGTTGGGCGGCTGAAAGACACGCCGTCGCCCAGGGTCGCGCCGACGAGGGAGCGGCCGTCGCCTGAACAAGTCGTGGAGGAGAAGAGGAGAACACCGCCGGCGCCAATCCGAGTGGCGCGCCAGGTGGGTGGAGGCGACGGACCTCGGCGGGGGCCCGAAACAGTAGAAAATATTGCAATTAACTGTAAGATTAGGATAGTGACTGATCGGGCAACGAGCCCGATCCGATTCCTGACACCGGGCGGCACCGGTGTACGTGATTTTAACAGTGCAGTGACTAGTTGCCCCGGTTTAAACCGGGGCCCCATTAAGTGCAGTGCATGTGGAGCGGCGGGCAGGAGCCCCGCCAACGGCAGTAGAACGGCGGGTAGGAGCTACCCCGCATCACGGGTACTCTCCCGCATCGCGGAATCGAGGGCCACATCTGCGTCGCGGAGGGAAGGCAATATTGCCGAACCCGTTTCTGTCGACGTGGATGCCCAGCCCGTCGCCACTCGGAGCCCTTCCCAGGGAGGGACCGGGTCGCGCCGGGGCGGGCTAGTGGGGCCACGTTATTCCGAAGCGCGTCGGGGTGGACAGTCCACTTCGGTAACCCCGAGACGATCAGTCAACGCCACAAGCGTCCCCCGTGGAAGCCGTCGTCACGAGGAACTGCCCGGCTCTGCCCGGTCTTTTGGGCCCGTTCAGGGGTCCAGGGCCGCCGCAGATGCCGTCAGGGCACAACTCGTGGCGATGGCGGAAGCGGTGGAGACGCCCCAACAGCTTGAAGACCTTGCCACTGAGGTGGCAAGGTTCTTTGGTGGCAGGATCGTCCCGGGGCCCGAGGAGGCTCCATCATCCACCCCAAGCGCGAGTTCGGGTCGGCCACGAGCGGCGGCGAGCAAGCAGGGCCGTCGTCCTGCTATGGGTCACGGTTCGAGAGGGACCGAAGCCCCGGAAGGCGGACCGGGACGCATCGAGGAGGCTACGCGCCTCCAGCGCCTGTTCAGGACGGACAGAAAGCGCGCGGTGCAGGAGGTGTTGCAAGACACCCCTGATCACTGCCAGGTGTCGATGGACTTAATCCATCGACACTTTGCCAACATCTATGCGCGACGTGTCCCTCCTGGGCAGGTGCCGATCATTCGATACGAGGCCCCCATTGAGGGCTCGAATGAGCGCCTGGAGTCGGACCTGACCCAGGTCGAGGTATCCCGTCGGCTCGGAAGGATGAAAAAATCCTCTCCGGGCCCCGACGGCCTCACATACCCCGACCTGCGAGGGAAAGACCCAGGTTGCTCACTTTTAACGGCAGTTTTCAACGCTTGCCGCCGCGTCGAATGCGTCCCGGAAAGTTGGAAGGGGTCGTCCACCGTCCTTCTCTATAAGAAGGGCGACCGGGATGATCTCTCGAACTGGCGGCCCATAGCAATGGGAGACGTTATCCCAAAGTTGTTCGCCGCCGTCGTTGCCGACCGGATCTCGCGCTGGGCCGTTGAGAACAAACGGCTCTCCCAGGCCCAAAAGGGCTTCCTGCCGCACGAGGGGTGCCATGAGCACAACTTCGTGCTGCAGGAAATACTGGAGGACGCGCAACGGAAGAAGCGCGAGGTGGTGGTGGCGTGGTTGGACCTTTCCAACGCGTTTGGTTCGATCCCCCACGCCATCATCACAGACTCGCTGGTCCGCACCGGCGTACCCCGCTCCCTCCTGAACCTCGTCAGTAACCTATACACAGGTTGCTGGACGAAGGTTAGGACTTCGAGCGGCTACACGGGGCGGATCGGCATGGAGTCCGGGGTCAGGCAGGGGTGCCCCCTCTCCCCAATATTGTTCGACCTGGCGATCGAGCCGTTGGTCCAAGCGGCCAGCGTCTCGGGAGCTGGGTACGACGTATTGGGACAGGAGGTGACATCCCTCGCCTACGCAGACGACATAGTTGTTGTCGCGAGTACCCCGGATTCCATGCAAAGGCTACTGGGCAACACCGAGGAAGTGGCAGCCGCTCTCGGCCTCTCCTTCAACCCGGGTAAGTGTGCAACACTACACCTTACAAGGGTTGGAGGGGTGGCCGAGACCCAGTTCACCCTCGGCGGAGAACTCGTTCCCCCCCTGAAGCGAGGTGAGTCGTATGATCACCTCGGGGTCGCGACGGGAGTCCGCGTCGACCAGACCCCATTTCCAACTATCCAAGACCTGCTCCGGGACTTGCATAAAGTGGATACCTCCCTGCTGGCTCCGTGGCAGAAGATCGAGACGGTAGCAAGCTTCTTGCTCCCGCGACTCGATTTTTTGCTGCGGGGCGCCAGGATGAGGAAGGCTCCCTTAAAGGAAGCCGACCGTATCTTGAAGCGCACGGTCAAGGCATGGCTCTGCCTGCCGCAGCGTGCCAGTGCCGAGGTGGTCTACATCCCCCCTTCAAGGGGTGGTTGTGGACTACTTCCGCTGGCCGATCTCGCCGACGTAATGACGATTAGTCATGCATTCAGGATGCTGAATGCCGACGACGTCGTCGTTGCGTCAATAGCGAGATCAGCGCTGTTAGAGACCGTGCGCGGAAAGATCGGTCATTCCCCGGACAACCGGGACCTTGCTGAGTACCTGTCGGGCTCTTTGGCCGGGGACTTGGCAAGGCCTTCCACAGGGCGCACCTCATTCTGGGCTCAGGTGAGGGCCGCCTGTGCAAGGACCGGAGCCCGGATTGGAATCAGTTGGAGATGGGATGAGGGTCGACGCGAGCTCTCGATCGAGATTCGGCCCCAGCACGGACGCTCTGTCCTCGTGCCGCCCGCTGCCAAAGGGCTCATTATTCGCCGACTGAGGTCCGCAGTGGCGGAGCATTACATGGGATCGCTTCTTCGGAAGCGAGACCAGGGGAAGGTGTATGATGCCACCTCCCGCCATGGAGTGAGTAACCACTTCATGCGCACGGGAGGGTTTATCCGTTTCGCCGACTGGCGGTTCGTCCATCGAGCTCGACTCGACGTGCTCCCCTTAAATGGGGCGCGTCGGTGGGGTGAGGTGGACCGCCGCTGTCGGCGTTGCGGATATGAGGCGGAAACCCTTCCACATGTGCTCCAGCACTGCGGACTTCACTCGGCGGCCCGGCAGCTGCGGCACGACGATATCGTCCGGCGGATCGCTAAAGCGATCAGGCTTCCGGGGGAAATCCGGCTAAACAGGACATTACCGGGTGCTGACGACAGCACTGCTGCTCTGCGTCCCGACATTGTCGTGACGCACGAGCAGTCTAGAACCATCGTTATATTGGACGTCGCCGTGCCATTCGACAACACCTTCGGCGCAATCGGGGAAGCGAGGACGGCCAAGGTGCACAAGTACCAGCCCCTCGCAGACTCGATGCGAAGACGCGGCTACCGAGTCCTGGTCGATGCGTTCGTCGTCGGCGCCCTGGGCGCCTGGGACCCGGGGAACGAGTTCGTCCTTGATTTGTTGCGCGTCTCATCGAGATACGCCGCCTTGATGAGACGACTCATAATATCCGAGACAGTAGCCTGGTCTCGTGACATCTACGTCGAGCATGTCTCGGGGATAAAGCAATATTCCCGGAACGATGCGACGGTAGGTGTGGCCGATACCGGTTCCGCGATCCGGGGGAGTCCCGGAGACGTAAGGCAAGAAAATGATGCGGGGTCAACCCAACAAATAGAAAGCCCCGAAATGAATACTGATGCTGCCGTCGCTCCACTGTAGTAAGTGAAAGAGAAAAAGAGAAAAATATATATATCTATTTGATTGAACTGTGATGCGCTGCTAGTAATTCTTATCTAGTCCACTCAACTATATTTCCTTTTTTCTACCTATTTATCTTATCAATAGACGCATGTATTATATTATTATTTATTTACTTATGTATACTCACCGATGCCGCCTGAGATACAATTTTATTCACTGTGTAGATTAAGCCCGGCTTGCCGGGAGGGGTAACATGCCCCTACACTTAAATATATATTTATTGACGACCCCGTCCAGACCATTTACACCTGGATAGGGGAAATATTTTACGCTTTAACTTAATGTCCTGGGGGGGATTGTCCCCCGCGACATCGAAATATTACTATTTGAACAATTCGGCAAGCCGCCCTTGCGCGAAAACTTGTAACTACTCTGTATCCATCCCCGGGGCCTCGGCTCCGGGGAAACATTTATTGGAAAATAAACTGCTTAATCTGTTCTTATCAGCTTAATATCTGATACACTCTCCATCGGAGAGTCAGAATATTAGTCTGATTTTTGGAGCTCGGCGGTAGACGGGAGCTCGCTCCTCCTCCGCCTTGGGTCGGACCTGTTTTGCAGTTCCGCAGGACTCGGCCCACGTCTGATAGCTCCATATATAGTTTCTTTTCTTTCTTTTATTTATTTATTTATTTTCTTTTTAAATATTCTGACTCTCTTTCTATCCTAAAGTGCGTGCGGTAAAGTGTGTTTCGCGAGTGATAAGTGGTGCGCGAGTGGTTCCTGCCTGGCTACCTGTGGTGGACTTTTTGCGAGGTAAGAATTGGTCAATTTGCTGCATGAGCTGGTGAAGGGTCAGATTTGTCTTGAACAAATCTTGGGAAAATTTTTGAATTTTGAATTGTCGCGGTCATTTCGTGCCCGCGGGACCGCCGGACCGCCGACGGACCTGCGCGGACGGTCCGAATTGGACCCCTCCTGCCCGCGCGAATTTTTCGCAACGGCGGGTTGTATTTGAATCGCCGTAGAGTCTAGATTGTTCTAATTTTTAACAGCTATCGGTGACGCTGGTCGCCACCCTTAGCTGGATCCCGAGACCCGGATCCGGTGCGGCCGGTTGGCCGGTTCGCGCCCTTTTGCTGGCCGCGTGCTCCCGGAAAGTCGCCCGCTGCCGCGGGCTCCGGGAAGACTAGGCCAACCCTAATTGGGTAGTAGTTTTTAAATTAGAGTCAAGTTTGTATTTTATTAGTGATCGGGGTACGTTCCCTCTTTACAGGAACGTAACTCGATCCGTTGTCCACCCCCGTACCAGCCCGCCTGGTAGAAAAGTGCCCCTGGATTGATCGGGCGATCCGACGGTCCAGGGAGACTGAATTCCGGGAATTTATTCCCGTTTGAATTCTGTGTGTTTTCTATTCGTTCGATTGTCTTTTTTTAAGTGGCGGCTCATCCCTGGCAACGGGGACAGCCGGCACTCGCGAGGCGGGAGAAGCAGCTAGCCCCTCGCGCGCTAGCTGTCACTGTTTTCGTGTGTGTGTGTGTGTGTGTGCGTCGGTCGGGGCGCATTAAGTAGGTCATATTATTTTAACCCTAATTGACTATTATTATTATATTTTATTCTATTTATTTATCTGTTGTGTATATCTATTCATATATTTATTTTTGTATTCTTTATATTTAACTATATATTTTACCCACTGACCCATCCCGTTAACTTGTACTATATATTAAATTATTTATTGAATTTTATCGACTATTTATTTATTTCTTTGTTTTGTTCCGCGGCGACCCCGACCCAATTGTGTGTGTTCAAGAGTGACCTTTACCTAGGAGAGCAATAAGAATAAAGTATTAGTTTAGGATTTGTTATTTACTGGTTAGGAACAGACGCCATTTTATTTATTTATTTATTTATTTAGTATATTTATTTATTTATTTATCTCTTTTTAATCATTGACTATCTGGGTGTATCCCTTTTGATACACCCAGCTCTAGTATTTTAAATTACAACATTAATAATATACACTTTGACGCCAGTCCCGGCTTGTGCGGTAACACCATGGCGGCAAATACCACCAACGTGGTAATCATTAAGTACCCGTTTCCGCCAGAATTTCGATGCCCGTTCTGCTACAATAGCAGAGCGGTGCTAAAAAAGGGCGCGGGCGTTTATCAGCGGCATGAGGACCTGGGAAAACATCTCAGGCTCCACCACCCCGGCGCAGTACGGAAGTTCGTCTGTGCTGAGTGCGGCTTCACTGACTCCAGTGCGTATGCACTGAAGAAGGTGAGGAAGCATCACGCAGACGGTCACGGAGCCGTCGGGGGGGAAAGTGCCCCTGCTAATCTCCCGACCCCTTCCCCGGGAGTAGCCGCCCCCACAAGCCCGGGACTGGAAGCCGAGACGCGTCTCTCCGTCCCTGTCTATACGACCGAGGCGGAGATCAGGGACACGCTCCTGCCGAGCGATCCTCCCCCCCCACCCTCTCGGGTTGGCGCAACACGTAGGACAAGCGCCCCAACGACAGCAGTCGCCCCAAGGAAGAGGACGGCGGTGTCAAAGCCGACGGCCGCTCCTAAAAAGACGTCAACCTCCACCACCACCAGGAGCATAGCGACCCTGCTGCGACGGGCGCCGCCCAACCCGCCCGCAACTACATCCGCGGAGAGGAAGAGGCCGACGCCGGAGAAGTCTCCACCAGCCACGGCGTCGGCCGGCAGTCCACCAGCCACCAGGGGGAGCTCGACGGGAACCACGAGCCGGCACTCGGCGGGCAGACGGACCCCGCCGTCGGGGCCACGTCGGTCCGGGGAGAAGAGGGGACAAGGGAGCGGGGGCTCCACCACCAGCAACCCCCGCTCCTCCACGTCATCTGGAGGGGCCGCTCCGAAGAGGGCCAAGGAGGGAGCGGCCAAGACGTCCCGGCCACCTGGACCGCAGAAGAGGATAGCCCCGACGAAGAGGGTGACCCCAACCACCACCTACGCGGAGGTCACCCGGGGGATGTCG
The DNA here is from genome assembly GCA_033822845.1 of Tetrapedia diversipes. Taxonomy (NCBI): domain Eukaryota; kingdom Metazoa; phylum Arthropoda; class Insecta; order Hymenoptera; family Apidae; genus Tetrapedia; species Tetrapedia diversipes. The sequence goes on along the minus strand of JAOPTO010000296.1, from coordinate 15,792 downwards.
CCCGTGCTGGCCGAAGCCGCTGCCGTGTCGCGCGCGGCCCGGGCCTTGCCCATCTCGCCCGGTGTCGCGCAAGCGACGGGGGATGCGACGACTACGCCATCCCCCCGGGGAGTACCTGCCACCTGTACTCCCCCCACCACAACAACGGTGACGACGGCCACAACAACAACGCCGTCGTGCAGCGGCTCGGCTGGCCCACTAACAGCCACGACGACGACGACGATGGTCTGCGGCGGGCCAATCCCTACGGCGGCCGTGACCATTAGTAACATCTATGTAGGGGCGGCTATACTAACCGGGAGGTCGCCGGTGGGACTGTCCATCTCCCCACCGGCCGCCCCGCCCGTTACCAGGGCGCGGGCGAGGAGGGCGACAACAGAACCTCCCGAGGCCGCCCCAAAGAAGAGGAGGAGGGGGACCACACCAGGCCCGTCCCCCTCCAAATCACCGGCCGCCGGGGGTGAGGCATCACCACCGGCCGCAGACCGCTCCACCCCAAGGAGGAGGACTCGGGCAACCTCACTTCCGCCCGAGTCCAGGAGCAGAAGAGAGGGGCTGCGCCCAAGGAACATCGTGGGAGCAGCCGGGGTCCCCGCACCCACCAAGGGGGCCCCAGGGGTGGAGCCGAAACCCAAAGGTAGGGCGGCCGCGAGGGTCCACAAATCCCCCTCGCTCAGCCCCCTACCAACCATCAGGGAATCGTCGTCGGAGTCAGACGAGTGCCGAGCTGACGAGGAGTGGATGACCGTCGGTGCAGCCAAAAGGAAGAGCGGCAGGAGGAGGGTTGGGCGGCTGGAGGACACTCCGTCGCCCAGGGTCGTACCGGAGAGGAAGCGGCCGTCGCCAGCACAAGTTGAGGAGGAGAAGAAAGAGACACCGCCGGCGCCAATCCGAGTGGCGCGCCAGGTGGGAGGAGGCGACGGACCTCGGCGGGGGCCCGAAGTAATAGATAATAAAATTGTTAATTTTAAGGTTAGATTAGTGACAGATCGGGCAACGAGCCCGATCCGATTTCTGACGCCGAGCGGTACCGGTGAGTGTTTATCCAGTGAAGTGGCCAGTCGCCCCGGGCCAAACCGGGGCTGGCAGCAAAATAAGTGCATCTGTGGAGCGGCGGGAAACAACCCCGCCAGCAACAATAGTAGATACGCGGGAAGGAGCCGAAACCCCACGTCAAGGGTATTCTCCCGCGTCGCGGAGTCAAGGGCCGCGTCGACGTCGCGGAGGGGAGGCAATACTGCCGAACCCGAAGCTGTCGATGTAGACGCCCAGCCCGTCGCCACTCGGAGCCCTTCCCAGGGAGGGACCGGGTCGCGCCGGGGCGGGCTAGCGGGCCCGCGTTACTCCAGACCGCGTCGAGGTGGTCTGCCCACATCGGTACCCCCGCCGCGATCGACTAGCGCCACACGCGTCCCCCGTGAAAGCGATCGTCACGAGGAACTGCCCGGCACTGCCCGGTCTTTTGGGCCCGCTCAGGGGTCCAGGGCCGCCGCAGCTGCCATCAGGGCACAACTCGTGGCGATGGCGGAAGCGGTGGAGACGCCCGAACAACTCGAGGACCTTGCCACTGAGTTGGCAAGGTTCTTCGGTGGCAAGATCGCCGCGGGAGCCGATGAGGCAACATCGACCGCCTCAAACGCGGGACTCGGTCGGCAGAGGGCGACGGCGAGCAGACGGGACCGTCGTCCCGGTATGGGTCTCCAATCGCGAGAGACCGGAGCCCCGGAAAGTGGAACGGGACGGATTGAAGAGGCAACTCGCCTCCAGCGCCTGTTCAGGGCGGACCGAAAGCGCGCAGTCCAGGAGGTGCTTCAGAGCCCTCCTGAGCACTGCCAAGTGCCTATGGATGTGGTCCATAGGCACTTCACGAACATCTATACGCGACGTGTCCCCTCTGGACAGGTGCCTTTGGCTCAGTACGAGGCCCCTATTGAGGGCTCTAATGAGCGCCTGGTGTCCGACCTGACCCAGGTCGAGGTAGCCCGTCGGCTCGGGAGGATGAAAAAGTCCTCTCCGGGTCCAGACGGCCTCACCTATCTCGACTTGCGACGGAAGGACCCAGGCTGCATCCTTCTAACGGCGACTTTCAACGCCTGCCGCCGTACTGAGCACGTCCCGGGAAGCTGGAAGGGGTCGTCCACTATTCTTGTTTACAAGAAGGGCGACCGGGATGACCTCGCGAATTGGAGGCCCATAGCGTTGGGAGACGTAATCCCAAAACTGTTCGCGGCCGTCCTCGCCGACCGAATCTCGCGTTGGGCCGTTGAAAACCAACGGCTTTCCCAGGCCCAAAAGGGCTTCCTGCCGCACGAGGGGTGCCATGAGCACAACTTCGTGCTGCAGGAAATCCTGGAGGACGCGGAAAGGAGCAAACGCGAAGTGGTAGTGGCGTGGTTGGATCTTTCCAACGCGTTTGGATCGATCCCCCACTCCATTATCACGGACTCGCTGGTCCGCACCGGCGTACCCCGCTCCCTCCTGAACCTCGTCAGCAACCTGTATACAGGTTGTTGGACGAAGGTAAGGACTTCGAGCGGCTACACGGGGCGGATCAGCATGGAATCCGGAGTCAGGCAGGGGTGCCCCCTCTCCCCAATATTGTTCGACCTGGCGATCGAGCCGTTGGTCCACATGGCCAGCGTCTCGGGAGTCGGGTACGACGTATTGGGACAAGAGGTGACAGCCCTGGCCTACGCTGACGACATAGCTGTTGTCACGAGAACTCCGGAGGACATGCAAGGGCTGCTGTGCGCAGCCGAGGAAGTGGCAGCAGCTCTCGGCCTATCCTTCAACCCGAGTAAGTGTGCAACTCTGCACGTTACAAAGGTTGGAGGAGTGGCCGAGACTCAGTTCACCCTCGGAGGAGTACTCGTTCCCCCCTTGAAGCGAGGTGAGTCGTATGACCATCTCGGGGTCGCGACGGGAGTTCGCGTCGACCCGACCCCACTTCCAACCATCGAAGGCCTGCTTCGGGATTTGCACAGGCTAGACACCTCTCTGTTGGCTCCGTGGCAGAAGGTCGAGACGGTAGCAAGTTTTCTGCTGCCGCGACTCGACTTTTTGCTGCGGGGCGCCAGAGTGAGGAAGGCACCCCTGAAAGAAGCCGACCGTATCCTAAAGCGAACGGTCAAGGCTTGGCTGTGCCTGCCTCAACGTGCCAGTGCGGAAGTAGTCTACATCCCCCCCTCCAAGGGTGGTTGTGGGCTGCTTCCCCTGGCAGATCTCGCCGACGTGATGACGATCGGACACGCATTCAGAATGCTGAATGCGGCGGACGACGTCGTCGCGTCAATAGCGAGATCAGCGTTGCTCGTGACCGTTCGCCAGAAGATCGGTCGTGCCCCGGACAACCGGGACCTTGCGGAGTACCTGTCGGGCTCTTTGGCCGGGGACTTCGCAAGGCCTTCCACAGGTCGCACCTCGTTCTGGGCGCAGGTGAGGGCTGCCTGTGCAAGGACCGGAGCGCGCATCGGTGTCAATTGGAGGTGGGATGAGGGTCGACGCGAGCTCTCTGTCGAGTTACGACCCAACGGACGCTCTGTCCTCGTGCCGCCCGCTGCCAAAGGGCTTATTATTCGCCGGTTGAGGTCCGCAGTGATGGATCACTACTTGGGATCGCTTCTCAAGAAGCGTGACCAGGGGAAGGTGTTCGATGCCACCTCCCGACATGGAGTGAGTAACCACTTCATGCGTACGGGAGGTTTTATCCGCTTCGCCGACTGGCGGTTCGTCCATCGAGCTCGACTCGACGTGCTCCCCTTAAATGGGGCGCGTCGGTGGGGTGAGTTGGATCGCCGCTGTCGGCGTTGTGGATATGAGGCGGAGACCCTTCCTCATGTGCTCCAACACTGCGGACTTCACTCGGCGGCCCGGCAGCTGCGGCACGACAACATCGTCCGTCGGATCGCAAAAGCGATCCGGCTTCCGGGGGAGATCCGGGTGAACAGGCCGGTTCCGGGTGCTGATGACAGCACAGCGGCTCTGCGTCCCGACATTGTCGTGGCGCACGAGTCGTCAAGAACCGTCGTGCTGGTAGACGTGGCCGTGCCGTTCGAGAACACCTTCGGCGCAATCGAGGAAGCGAGGCTGGCCAAGGTACAAAAGTACCAGCCCCTCGCGGACTCGTTGCGTAGGCGCGGCTACCGGGTGCTAGTCGACGCGTTCGTCGTCGGCGCCCTGGGAGCCTGGGACCCGGGGAACGAGTACGTCCTGGACGTGCTGCGCGTCTCATCAGGATATGCCTCCCTGATGAGACGTCTCTTAACATCAGAGACAGTAGCCTGGTCCAGAGACGTCTACGTCGAGCACGTTTCGGGGATAAGGCAGTATTCCCGAACTGATGCGACGACAGGCGTGGCCGCTACTGACCCCGCGACTCGGGAGAATCCCATCCGCGATATACCTGAAAATGACGTGGGGTAAAATTAAAATTAAATTCAATGCCAAAAACTAATACCAAAGAGGCTCAGGAATGCAATAAAGAGAAAATAAAATTCCCGCCGCTCGATCATAGTATTAAAAATTAAATTTCTGATGATTGCAGTTTTCAAAAACAAAGTATTTATTTATTTTTCATAGCTCACCGGTACCGCTCGTAGGTGACTATTGTATATTTTATGATTAAGCCCGGCTTGCCGGGGGGGGGCAGCGAGCCCCTGTGCTTAGTAATATATTTATTGACAACCCCGCCCTGGCTTTATACACCAGGGTAGGGGGAATATTTTATCGACTAACTCAATCTCGGGGGGTATTGTCCCCAGAGATATAACATAACCCATAAATAAGAGGCACGGCGAGCCGCTTCAGACTGTAAAACTGTTGTATTCATCCCTGGGGCTTCGGCCCCGGGGAAACATTTATTGTTAAATAAAAGGCTTAATCTGTTCTTATCAGCTTAATATCTGATACACTCTCCATCGGAGAGTCAGAATATTAGTCTGATTTTTGGAGCTCGGCGGTAGACGGGAGCTCGCTCCTCCTCCGCCTTTGGTCGGACCTGTTTTGCAGTTCCGCAGGACTCGGCCCACGTCTGATAGCTCCATATATAGTTTCTTTTTCTTTTATTTATTATCTATTTTCTTTTTAAATATTCTGACTCTCTTTCTATCCTAAAGTGCGTGCGGTAAAGTGTGTTTTCGCGAGTGATAAGTGGTGCGCGAGTGGTTCCTGCCTGGCTACCTGTGGTGGACTTTTTGCGAGGTAAGAATTGGTCAATTCTGCTGCATGAACTGGTGAAGGGTCAGTTTGCCTTGAGCAAACTTCTGGGAAAATTTTGAATTTTTGATTTTCGCGGTTACTTTGTGCCCGCGGGACCGCCGGACCGCCGACGGACCTGCGCGGACGGTCCGAATTGGACCCCTCCTGCCCGCGCGAATTTTTCGCAAGGGTTGGTTGTATTTGAATTCGTGTCGAGTCGTGCATGTTTTAAATTTTTAACAGCTATCGGTGACGCTGGTCGCCACCCTTAGCTGGATCCCGAGACCCGGATCCGGTGCGGCCGGTTGGCCGGTTCGCGCCCTTTTGCTGGTTGCGTGCTCCCGGAAAGTCGCCCGCTGCCTCGGGCTCCGGGAAGACTAGGCCAACCCTAATTGGGTAGTAGTTTTAAATTAGAGTCAAGTTTGTTTTTTACTAGTGATCGGGGTACGTTCCCTCTTTACAGGAACGTAACTCGATCCGTCGTCCACCCCCGTACCAGCCCGCCTGGTAGAAAAGTGCCCCTGGATTGATCGGGCGATCCGACGGTCCAGGGAGACTGAATTCCGGGAATTTATTCCCGTTTGAATTCTGTGTGTTTTTTTTTTTTTTTTTTTTGTTCGTTCATTTGTCTTTTTAAGTGGCGGCTCATCCCTGGCAACGGGGACAGCCGGCACTCGCGAGGCGGGAGAAGCAGCTAGCCCCTCGCGCGCTAGCTGTCGCTGTTTTCGTGTGTGTACGTGTGTGTGTGTGCGTCGGTCGGGGCGCAGTAGATAGGTCGTTTTTATTTTAATTTTTAACTATATTTGATTATTATATATTTTATTCTATTTTATTCATTTATTTATTGTTATATATTTATTTATTTATTTCCGTGTTATTTATACTTAAATACATATTTTATCCATCGACCCATCCCGTTAACTTGTATTATATTAAATTATTTATTTTATTTTATTGACTATTTATTTATCCCTCCGTTTTGTTTCGCGGCGTCCCCGACCCCCTTGTTCACATTGGTTCTGTAACTTATTTTATCGCGGAGAGTAGGTTTATTTATTTATTTATATTTTTATTTGTTATATATAGCGATAAGTCCAGATAGTAGTTTTATATTTATTTATTTATTTGTTGTTCGTTATTTATCTATTTATTCTATTTATTATTTTATCTCTTGACTACCTGGGTGTATCCCTTTTGATACACCCAGCGTAAGTATTTTAAAAATCGATAAAATAGAGATTAGTACACCGGTTCCGGACTCGCGAGGTTCCACCATGGCGGCTAATACCACCAACGTGGTAGTCATAAAATTCCCGTTCCCGCCACAATTTGAGTGTCCCTACTGTTTTAACAGTAGGGCAGTATTAAAAAAGGGCGCGGGCGTGTACCTGCGACACGAGGACCTAGGGAAGCACCTTAGGCTCCACCACCCTGGCGCAGTACGCCAGTTTGTCTGCGAAGTCTGCGGATTCACCGACGACAGCGCATATGCGCTGAAGAAGGTGAAGAAGCACTTCGCCGACAGTCACGGAGACGTCGGGGTGGCTAGTGTCGCGGTTACCCGCCCGACCCCTCCCGCGGGTGCCGCCCCCGCGAGTTCGGAGCCGGCGGCCGAGACGCGACTCTCCGTCAAGGTCTACACGACCGAGGCGGAGATCAGGGACACGCTCCTGCCGAGCGATCCTCCCCCCCCACCCTCTCGGGTTGGCGCAGTAAAGAAGAATAGCGCCCCCGCGACAGCGGTCGCAACGAAAAGGAAGGCGGCGGTGTCAAAGCCGACGGCCGCCCCTAAGAAGACATCCACCTCCACCACCACCAGGAGCATCGCGACCCTGCTGCGACGGGCGCCGCCCAACCAGGCCGCAACAACAACAGCAGCGAGGGGGCCGACGCCGGAGAACCGACCACCTGCCACGGCGTCGGCAGGCCGACCATCAGCCACCGGGGGGTCTTCGACAGCCTCCACCAGCCGGCACTCGGCGGGCAGACGGACCCCGCCGTCGGGGCAACGCCGGTCCGGGGAGAAGAGGGGGCAAGGGAGCGGGGGCCCCAACACCAGCAACCCCCGCTCCTCCACATCATCTGGAGGGGCCGCTCCAAGGGCCAAGGAAGGAGCGGCCAAACCGCCCCCCCCACCCGGACCCCAGAAGAGGACAACCCCGACGAGGACGGTGACACCCACCACCACCTATGCGGATGTCACCAAGGGGCCGTCACCCGTCCTGGTTGAGGCCGCTGCGGTATCGCGCGCGGCCCGGGCTCTGCCCATTTTGCCCATGGTCGCGCAACCGACGGGGGATACAAGGACTAAGCTGTCCCCCAGGGGGGTGCCGACCACCTGCACCCCCCCTTCCACAACAACGGGAGCGACGGCGACCACCACCACGCCGTCGTGCAGCGGCCCAACCGGGACAATTACAACGACGACTACGACGACGACAGTCTGCGGCGGGCCGATCCCCACGGCGGCCGTTGTAACAAGCAATATCTATATAGGGGCGGCTATACTAACCGGGAGGTCGCCGGTGGGACTATCCATCTCCCCACCGGCCGCCCCGCCCGTTACCAGGGCGAGGGCGAGGAGGGCGTCAACGGAACCTCCCGAGGCCGCCCCAAAGAAGAGGAGGAGGGGGACCCAGCCAGGCCCGTCCCCCTCCAAATCACCGGCCGCCAGGGGTGAGGCATCACCACCTGCCGCAGACCGCTCCACCCCCAGGAGGAGGACTCGGGCGACGTCACTCCCGCCCGAGTCCACGAAGAGGAGAGAGGGGCTGCGCCCCAGGAAGATCATGGGTGCAGCCGGGGTTCCCGCCCCCACCAAGGGGACCCCCAGGGTGGAGCCCAAGACCAAGGGTAGGGTGGCGGCAAGGGATCGTAAGTCCCCCTCGCTTAGCCCCCTACCCACAATTAGGGAATCGTCGTCGGAGTCGGAAGAGTGCCCGGCTGAGGATGGGTGGAGGTCTGTCAGGAGCAGACGAGGACCTAGCAGGAGAGGTGTTGGGCGGCTTGAAGATACCCCGTCGCCCAGGGTCGCACCGACGAGGGAGCGGCCGTCGCCTAACCAAGTCGTGGAGGAGATGAAGAGGAAGACACCGCCGGCGCCAACTCGAGTGGCGCAACAGGTGGGTGGAGGCGACGGACCTCGGCGGGGGCCCGTAATAATTGAAAATAAATCAATTTTAACTAATTTTAAAATAGTGACGGATCGGGCAACAAGCCCGATTAGATTTATGACACCGAGCGGTACCGGTGAGTGTTTAACAAGTGCTGTGTCCAGTCTCCCCGGGCTAAACCGGGGAAGGCAAAATTCCAATAAGTGCATCTGTGGAGCGGCGGGAAACAACCCCGCCAGCAATAATAGTAGAAACGCGGGAAGGAGCCGAAACCCCACGTCAAGGGTATTCTCCCGCGTCGCGGAGTCAAGGGCCGCGTCGACGTCGCGGAGGGGAGGCAATACTGCCGAACCCGAAGCTGTCGATGTAGACGCCCAGCCCGTCGCCACTCGGAGCCCTTCCCAGGGAGGGACCGGGTCGCGCCGGGGCGGGCTAGCGGGCCCGCGTTACTCCAGACCGCGTCGAGGTGGTCTGCCCACATCGGTACCCCCGCCGCGATCGACTAGCGCCACACGCGTCCCCCGTGAAAGCGATCGTCACGAGGAACTGTCCGGCACTGCCCGGTCTTTTGGGCCCGCTCAGGGGTCCAGGGCCGCCGCAGCTGCCATCAGGGCACAACTCGTGGCGATGGCGGAAGCGGTGGAGACGCCCGAACAACTCGAGGACCTTGCCACTGAGGTGGCAAGGTTCTTCGGTGGCAAGATCGCCGCGGGAGCCGATGAGGCAACATCGACCGCCTCAAACGCGGGACTCGGTCGGCAGAGGGCGACGGCGAGCAGACGGGACCGTCGTCCCGGTATGGGTCTCCAATCGCGAGAGACCGGAGCCCCGGAAAGTGGAACGGGACGGGTGGAAGAGGCAACTCGCCTCCAACGCCTGTTCAGGGCGGACCGAAAGCGCGCAGTCCAGGAGGTGCTTCAGAGCCCTCCTGAGCACTGCCAAGTGCCTATGGATGTGGTCCATAGGCACTTCACGAACATCTATACGCGACGTGTCCCCTCTGGACAGGTGCCTTTGGCTCAGTACGAGGCCCCTATTGAGGGCTCTAATGAGCGCCTGGTGTCCGACCTGACCCAGGTCGAGGTAGCCCGTCGGCTCGGGAGGATGAAAAAGTCCTCTCCGGGTCCAGACGGCCTCACCTATCTCGACTTGCGACGGAAGGACCCAGGCTGCATCCTTCTAACGGCGACTTTCAACGCCTGCCGCCGTACTGAGCACGTCCCGGGAAGCTGGAAGGGGTCGTCCACTATTCTTGTTTACAAGAAGGGCGACCGGGATGACCTCGCGAATTGGAGGCCCATAGCGTTGGGAGACGTAATCCCAAAACTGTTCGCGGCCGTCCTCGCCGACCGAATCTCGCGTTGGGCCGTTGAAAACCAACGGCTTTCCCAGGCCCAAAAGGGCTTCCTGCCGCACGAGGGGTGCCACGAGCACAACTTCGTGCTGCAGGAAATCCTGGAGGACGCGGAAAGGAGCAAACGCGAAGTGGTAGTGGCGTGGTTGGATCTTTCCAACGCGTTTGGATCGATCCCCCACTCCATTATCACGGACTCGCTGGTCCGCACCGGCGTACCCCGCTCCCTCCTGAACCTCGTCAGCAACCTGTATACAGGTTGTTGGACGAAGGTAAGGACTTCGAGCGGCTACACGGGGCGGATCAGCATGGAATCCGGAGTCAGGCAGGGGTGCCCCCTCTCCCCAATATTGTTCGACCTGGCGATCGAGCCGTTGGTCCACATGGCCAGCGTCTCGGGAGTCGGGTACGACGTATTGGGACAAGAGGTGACAGCCCTGGCCTACGCTGACGACATAGCGGTTGTCACGAGAACTCCGGAGGACATGCAAGGGCTGCTGTGCGCAGCCGAGGAAGTGGCAGCAGCTCTCGGCCTATCCTTCAACCCGAGTAAGTGTGCAACTCTGCACGTTACAAAGGTTGGAGGAGTGGCCGAGACTCAGTTCACCCTCGGAGGAGTACTCGTTCCCCCCTTGAAGCGAGGTGAGTCGTATGACCATCTCGGGGTCGCGACGGGAGTTCGCGTCGACCCGACCCCACTTCCAACCATCGAAGGCCTGCTTCGGGATTTGCACAGGCTAGACACCTCTCTGTTGGCTCCGTGGCAGAAGGTCGAGACGGTAGCAAGTTTCCTGCTGCCGCGACTCGACTTTTTGCTGCGGGGCGCCAGAGTGAGGAAGGCACCCCTGAAAGAAGCCGACCGTATCCTAAAGCGAACGGTCAAGGCTTGGCTGTGCCTGCCTCAACGTGCCAGTGCGGAAGTAGTCTACATCCCCCCCTCCAAGGGTGGTTGTGGGCTGCTTCCCCTGGCAGATCTCGCCGACGTGATGACGATCGGACACGCATTCAGAATGCTGAATGCGGAGGACGACGTCGTCGCGTCAATAGCGAGATCAGCGTTGCTCGTGACCGTTCGCCAGAAGATCGGTCGTGCCCCGGACAACCGGGACCTTGCGGAGTACCTGTCGGGCTCTTTGGCCGGGGACTTCGCAAGGCCTTCCACAGGTCGCACCTCGTTCTGGGCGCAGGTGAGGGCTGCCTGTGCAAGGACCGGAGCGCGCATCGGTGTCAATTGGAGGTGGGATGAGGGTCGACGCGAGCTCTCTGTCGAGTTACGACCCAACGGACGCTCTGTCCTCGTGCCGCCCGCTGCCAAAGGGCTTATTATTCGCCGGTTGAGGTCCGCAGTGATGGATCACTACTTGGGATCGCTTCTCAAGAAGCGTGACCAAGGGAAGGTGTTCGATGCCACCTCCCGACATGGAGTGAGTAACCACTTCATGCGTACGGGAGGTTTTATCCGCTTCGCCGACTGGCGGTTCGTCCATCGAGCTCGACTCGACGTGCTCCCCTTAAATGGGGCGCGTCGGTGGGGTGAGTTGGATCGCCGCTGTCGGCGTTGTGGATATGAGGCGGAGACCCTTCCTCATGTGCTCCAACACTGCGGACTTCACTCGGCGGCCCGGCAGCTGCGGCACGACAACATCGTCCGTCGGATCGCAAAAGCGATCCGGCTTCCGGGGGAGATCCGGGTGAACAGGCCGGTTCCGGGTGCTGATGACAGCACAGCGGCTCTGCGTCCCGACATTGTCGTGGCGCACGAGTCGTCAAGAACCGTCGTGCTGGTAGATGTAGCCGTGCCGTTCGAGAACACCTTCGGCGCAATCGAGGAAGCGAGGCTGGCCAAGGTACAAAAGTACCAGCCCCTCGCGGACTCGTTGCGTAGGCGCGGCTACCGGGTGCTAGTCGACGCGTTCGTCGTCGGCGCCCTGGGAGCCTGGGACCCGGGGAACGAGTACGTCCTGGACGTGCTGCGCGTCTCATCAGGATATGCCTCCCTGATGAGACGTCTCTTAACATCAGAGACAGTAGCCTGGTCCAGAGACGTCTACGTCGAGCACGTTTCGGGGATAAGGCAGTATTCCCGAACCGATGCGACGACAGGCGTGGCCGCTACTGACTCCGCGACTCGGGAGAGTCCCGAGCCTGAAAGACGTGAAAATGACGTGGGGTAAAATTAAAATTAAAATTAAAATCAATATCAAAAACTAAAACCAAAGAGGCTCAGAAACGCAATAAGGAGAAAATAAAATTCCCGCCGCTCGATCATAATACTAAAAATTAAATTTCTGATGACTGCAGCTTCCAAGATCAAAGTATGTATTTATTTATTCTCCATAGCTCACCGGTACCGCTCGTAGGTGACTATTCTGTATTTTATGATTAAGCCCGGCTTGCCGGGAGGGGCAGCGAGCCCCTTTGCTTAGAATTATATTTATTGACGACCCCGCCCGGGCTTTATACACCCGGGTAGGGGGAATATTTTACTAACTCAATCTCGGGGGGTATTGTCCCCTGAGATACGACATAATTTAAATATAAGAAGTTCGGCAAGCCGTATTAAATTGTAACAAACTCTGTATCCATCCCCGGGGCTTCGGCTCTGGGGAAACATTTATTGAAAAATAAACAAGCTTAATCTGTTCTTATCAGCTTAATATCTGATACACTCTCCATCGGAGAGTCAGAATATTAGTCTGATTTTTGGAGCTCGGCGGTAGACGGGAGCTCGCTCCTCCTCCGCCTTGGGTCGGACCTGTTTTGCAGTTCCGCAGGACTCGGCCCACGTCTGATAGCTCCATATATAGTTTCTTCTTTTCTTTCTTTTATTTATTATCTATTTTCTTTTTAAATATTCTGACTCTCCTTCCTAAAAAGTGCGTGCGGTAAAGTGTGTTTCGCGAGTGATAAGTGGTGCGCGAGTGGTTCCTGCCTGGCTACCTGTGGTGGACTTTTTGCGAGGTAAGAATTGGTCAATTTGCTGCATGAGCTGGTGAAGGGTCAGATTTGTCTTGCACAAATCTCTGGGAAATTTTTGAATTTTTGAATTGTCGCGGTCATTTTGTGCCCGCGGGACCGCCGGACCGCCGACGGACCTGCGCGGACGGTCCGAATTGGACCCCTCCTGCCCGCGCGAATTTTTCGCAACGGCGGGTTGTATTTGAATCGCCGTAGAGTCGTGCATGTTTAAATTTTTAACAGCTATCGGTGACGCTGGTCGCCACCCTTAGCTGGATCCCGAGACCCGGATCCGGTGCGGCCGGTTGGCCGGTTCGCGCCCTTTTGCTGGCCGCGTGCTCCCGGAAAGTCGCCCGCTGCCGCGGGCTCCGGGAAGACTAGGCCAACCCTAATTGGGTAGTAGTTTTATTAGAGTCGAGCTTGTATTTTATTAGTGATCGGGGTACGTTCCCTCTTTACAGGAACGTAACTCGATCCGTTGTCCACCCCCGTACCAGCCCGCCTGGTAGAAAAGTGCCCCTGGATTGATCGGGCGATCCGACGGTCCAGGGAGACCGAATTCCGGGAATTTATTCCCGTGTGAATTCTGTGTTTTCTGTTCGTTCGTTTGTCTTTTTTTAAGTGGCGGCTCATCCCTGGCAACGGGGACAGCCGGCACTCGCGAGGCGGGAGAAGCAGCTAGCCCCTCGCGCGCTAGCTGTCACTGTTTTCGTGTGTGTGTGTGTGTGTGTGTGCGTCGGTCGGGGCGCATTAGACAGGTCGGGTTATTGTAAATTTTATTTATCTGACTGCTATATATTTTATTCTATTTATTTATTTATTCATTGTTGTATATTTATCTTTGTATCATTTATCTATTTATTTCTATGTTATTTATATTAAATCATATATATTTTTTTCTTTTCTTTTTATCTACCGACCCACCCCGTTAATTTGTATTGAATTAAATTATTTATTTTATTTTTGCTGACTATTTATTTATCCTTTCGTTTTGTTTCGCGGCGTCCCCGACCCCCTTGTCCACATTTGCTTTGTAATTTATTTTATCGCGGAGAGCAGGTTTATTTATTTATATTTTTCCTTGTTAAATAGATTGATAAGTACAGATAGTAATTTTATATTTATTTATTTATTTGTTGTACAGTATTTATTTATTTATTTATTTTAATCTTTGACTACCTGGGTGTATCCCTTTTGATACACCCAGCGTAAGTATTTTAAAAATCAATAAAGTAGAGTTTAGTACACCGGTTCCGGACTCGCGAGGTTCCACCATGGCGGCCAATACCACCAATGTGGTAGTGATAAAATTTCCCTTCCCGCCGCAATTTGAGTGCCCCTACTGTTTTAACAGTAGGGCAGTATTAAAAAAGGGCGCGGGCGTGTACCTGCGACACGAGGACCTAGGGAAGCACCTTAGGCTCCACCACCCTGGCGCAGTACGCCAGTTTGTCTGCGAAGTCTGTGGATTCACCGACGACAGCGCATATGCGCTGAAGAAGGTGAAGAAGCACTTCGCCGACAGTCACGGAGACGTCGGGGTGGCCAGTGTCGCGGTTACCCGCCCGACCCCTCCCGCGGGTGCCGCCCCCGCGAGTTCGGAGCCGGCGGCCGAGACGCGACTCTCCGTCAAGGTCTACACGACCGAGGCGGAGATCAGGGACACGCTCCTGCCGAGCGATCCTCCCCCCCCACCCTCTCGGGTTGGCGCAACAAAAATAGTTAGCGCCCCCGCGACAGCGGTCGCAGTAAAGAAGAAGGCGGCGGTGTCCAAGACGACGGCCGCCACGAAGAGAAGTTCATCCACCACCGTGAACATCGCGACCCTGCTGCGACGGGCGCCGCCCAACCAAGCGGCAACAACAACAGCAGCGAGGGTGCCGACGCCGGAGAACCGGCCACCTGCTACGGCGTCGGCAGGCCGAACATCAGCCACCGGGGGAGCCTCGGCAGTCCCCACCAGCCGACACTCAGCGGGTCGACGGACCCCGCCGCCGGGGCCCAGTGGGTCCGGGGAGAAGAGGGGGCAGAAGAGCGGGGGCACCACCACCAAGAACCCCCGCTCCTCCAAGTCACCGGGAGAGGCCGCCCAGAAGAGGACCAAGGCTGGGGCGGCCAAATCGCCCCCCCCACCCGGACCACTGAGGAAGAAAGAGGAGAAGAAGATTGCCCCGGCGAGGAGGGTGACCCCCACCACGACCTTTGCGGAGGTCACCAGGGGGCCGTCACCCGTGCTGGCCGAAGCCGCTGCCATATCGCGCGCGGCCCGGGCGCTACCCATCTTGCCCGTGGTCGCGCTGCCGTGGGGGGACACGAGGACTACACCGTCCCCCCGGGGGGTGCCCACCACCTGCACCCCCCCCACATCAACACCTGTGGTGACGGCAACAACGACAACGCCGTCATGCAGCGGCCAGGCCAACGTCTCGACAACGACGACCACGACGACGACCGTCTGCAGCGGGCCAATACCCTCGGCGGCGATACATGAAAGCGCCATCTATAGAGGGGCGGCTATACTGACCGGGAGGTCGCCGGTGGGACTCTACATCTCCCCACCGGCCGCCCCGCCCGTTACCAGGGCGAGGGCGAGGAGGGCTTCGACAGAACCTCCCGAGGCCGCCCCGAAGAAGAGGAGGAGGGGGACCACTCCAGGCCCGTCCCCCCCCAAATCGCCGGCCGCCGGGGGCTTGGCCTCACCACCTGCTGCAGACCGCTCCACCCCGAAGAGAAGGACTCGGGCGACGTCCCTTCCGCCCGAGTCTAGGCAGAGAAGAGAGGGGCTGCGCCCCAGGACCATCGTGGGTGCAGCCGGGGTCCCCGCCTCCACCAAGGGGGCCCCTGGGGTGGGGCAGAGGCCCAAGGGTAGGGTGGCGGCGGGGGATCGCAAGTCCCCCTCGCTCAGCCCCCTACCGACCATCAGGGAGTCGTCGTCGGGGTCCGACGAGTGTTCGGCAGAGGAGGACGGGTGGCGGACTGCCACAAAAAGAAGAGGACCAGGCAGGAGAGGTGTTGGGCGGCTGAAAGACACGCCGTCGCCCAGGGTCGCGCCGACGAGGGAGCGGCCGTCGCCCGAACAAGTCGTGGAGGAGAAGAGGAGAACACCGCCGGCGCCAATCCGAGTGGCGCGCCAGGTGGGAGGAGGCGACGGACCTCGGCGGGGGCCCGAAA